>JAQJVL010001222.1:0-228891 GCA_035578905.1 Stictocephala bisonia | reverse complement strand
AGTACATTTCAGCCTTCTGAACAAAAATATAAAATGACAGAATTTATGGAATGAAAACTAATTACATACCTGCAGTTTCATTAAATATACCTGACTTGCCACGTTCAAATTAAGTGTAAATTTACATCAAATTTATGGTGAAACAACTATTCCATAAGACCAGTAGTCTTCTTTGATGGATTCGAGTGTTAGTTTGCTGGTAATAATGTCACAACACACTAAAATGTGAACAAGTCAGTGGGAAAGGTACTGCTTGTTGATAAGTCAGAGTGCACCAACAGTGGTGGAACTCAATGCACTGTACCGTGCACTATGGAAAATGCTATTTTGATCACTAAACGGGCATGCCTAATAAAGCATGCTTCCCGGTGAGAAGGCATGTGCTTTGGCATGTGTAGAGGCATAGGCTTGCAAAAAGGCACAAGTATGGACATAGCTAATTGTTTATAGAATCAAATAAATTTATTGATTGTTTACAAATTGATAGAGAACTTAATTCATAAGCATAAATATATTAAGTAAAAAAATAGATATATATTTACACACCTACCATATGGTTCCAATGCCAAAATGAAAAGATGGGAGAAAGAAGAATTGAAAACCAGATTGGAAATTGTAAATAAAAAAAGTAAGGTACAAAGTATTTATGTCAGTATTTGAATAATAATCTTGTATTCAATCAAAGTGCTGTGGGATCACTGAGATAAATCCCAAGTTTCACAACCACCTAACACCTGCTCCTATGCTTAAATAAAGACTGTATAATGCCCCCTGTGATCTATAGTTTGAATTTCAACTCTACAATCACATGACAGTTCATTTCTCACTCCCCACTTATATTTCCAGAAGCTGCATCTTCCCACAGCTGAGGTATAGTAAAATAACTTTATTGATTTTTTAATAATTGATAAAGAAATTATTCACAGTTATGAATAGGAAGTCACGTTAAGTCGTTTGTCCCCAGGTTAAATATTAGAGAGGGCCTAACTTCGCCCAATAAAATAAAACATACTTTAACGATAAATCTTTTATAAAGTAAAGCTCTTTTCATAACATAAACAACATTACCATAATAGTTTTAGTGAATTATTACAATCAGTTTGGATTAAATTGGTCCAATAATAAAGTTGGAGCCGAAAAAGCATGAAATTTGTCTCAATCAGAATTATTGCACTTGGGAGTTTAAAGCTGAGTGTACAAAAAAGAGTGGCTATTTTTTTTCATGACATTTGTTAATTTGTCTAAATGAGTAGAATAAAATATACATGTTTAATTTTGTACAATTTTATATTCATCATACTGTCTCTTTAAGCCGTCGTATGATTTTGTAATATACTCACTTCTTCCCAAATATTTCTTCTGATTTTCAATATTTCCTATTAAAGTAAGCCCTGCCAAATCCCTCTAATAAATTTATTTCTAATGAAAACAATACCAAATTAAGGTAAAAAGCATTATTTTTAAACTTACTATTTTCGTCAAAGATTGTAAAGACCACATTGATTACATGGTCACTGAGATCAACATGAGCTACAGTCTTCGCCACATGCTTCAGAGTCGCTGGAACATAATTGACAGAAACATATTAATTGATTAAGAACGATTTATAAAATGAGGTAAGAAAGCAGTTAAAAGGGTATACAAATTGCGGTGCAGGAAAATAAGTAAATTTACCGAGTGGCATCTTTAAAATTGATTTGCTAGATAACCCTGAGGCAGCAATTTTCCCCCCAAATATTTTATAAACGTAGTTTATTAATACAAAAATAATTACATAATGTATTGCCTCCGGACCACTATCTAATTATACTAGAGGTTTATATTACCTTAAATTCCGTCAAGTGGCTTAAGACGACGGTCGCCATCTGACGACGTCTTAGGCCACTTGACGGAATTTAAGGTAATACAGGGTGGTGCAAAAAGAACGCATGGATTTGAGTAACGTAGTACCAGTGGAGGGGAGCGGTCAGTGACCGCCGAGCGACGCCATTTTGTTGGTTGAAGCGTCCAGTTTTAGTAGCAATGGAGCAGTGTAACGTGCAGCATCGCGTGTTCGCTGTTGAACACTATTTCAAATCAAATGAATCTGTCATCACCGTTCAACGAAAATTTCGTTTACAGTTTAATGTCGCGTGTAATGGTTCGGTACCTGATCGCAACTCGATACTTCGTTGGGTTAACTCGTTTCGTACAACAGGATCAGTGTTGAAGAGTAAATCGACTGGTCGCCCTCGTACGGCGCGAACTCCGCAAAATGTTGAAAGTGTCAGCCTCAGTTCTTGAAAGTCCTCACCGCTCGACTAGACGGCGTGCTCCGACCTTGGGGATATCACGTCGATCGCTACAGCGCATCCTGACATGTGAGTTACAATTCCACCCTTACAAGATAATGATTGTTCAGAAGCTCCATGAACGTGGTTTTCACGAACGAAGAGTTTTTTGCGAGAGAATGCTTGATGTCGTTAGAAATGACAATAATGTTGTAATGCTGAGTGATGAAGCTCATTTCCACTTGAATGGCTCAGTAAACAAGCAGAATTGCCGCTATTGGGCAGCTCACAACCCACAGGAAATGTATCAAAAACCACTGCATTGTCCTAAAGTTACAGTATGGTGTGGGGTCTCTAAAATTGGCATCATTGGACCTTAAGAGCGTGACCAAACAGTCACTGTTAATTTTAAACGATACGTGACAATGCTACGCACATTTTTGCAGCCAAATCATGAATCTTTGGGGCTCGATATGGAACAAACATGGTTTCAACAGGATGGAGCCACAGCCCACACGAGTGATCAATCTATGGCTGTCGTTCGAGGAATGTTTCCTAGTCACGTGATTTCACGTTTCGGCGATCTCCATTGGCCTGCACGTTCGCCAGATTTGACTCCTTGCGACTTCTTTTTATGGGGACACCTGAAATTCAAAGTTTATCGTCGTAAACCTCGGTCACTTGAAGAATTGAAGGCTGCAATAAGTGAAGAAATTGCCGCTGTATCACAGGACACTTTGAACAAAGTTATGGAAAACTTTGAAGAGAGACTTGCAATGTGTATTCATGCAGAAGGACACCATCTTTCTGATGTTATTTTTAAAAATTAGTTAATTGTCTTATAATTATTAACACTCAACTCTCAAATTGGGTTGTTTGATGATTGTTTTGGTGTAATTAAAATTTTGGTGTGATTAAAATTAACCAACTTATAGCCGTTTAAAATCCATGCGTTCTTTTTGCACCACCCTGTATAAACCTCTAATATAAAAATAATTAGTATAGTGGCATGTAAAATTTATTTATAGGTTTTCTTTCTTAGAGAGTGAAATAAAAATATTTATATACAAAACCCTTTAATTGTGTTTAACACTTTATAATGAACCAGTCTTTAACATTTCATCAATTTAAGTCCATAAATAAATCAGAAAATTCATTCTTATGGTTTGAAAATTGTATCATTCGTTGGTTGAAATTTGCTGGAGATTCTCAATACCTTGTGTTTAAATTCTAACAACCTTTCGGGTGACAGAAACTTAAATAAAAACCTTAATCAAGTAAACAAAAATAAAAGTACTTAAAAATATTATAGCGTTGACTATCTGAACTTTTTCTATGAAAGACATCACTGAAATATGTACAACCATTCTGCATATTTTCATAATAAACTGCTTTTTAACTTTATTCATCAGCTTTTCATGTTGCATCTGCTCACCCTCCTTGATAATATTCTTTTTTTTAATAAAAGGAGAGGCTGATCTCCTTCTTAATCTTACTCTGTCCATTCCTCATAGACTACTGATCTGTGCGAGGAACTTATTCAGACAGAGTAAGAAGGCGAACCAATACAGTAGATGTTAATGATATTTACTGATTATATTACTGATAAATCTTTTAGTTTAGGCCGGATTCGATTCTGCGCTATCACTAACCCAAGCTCAAAGTCCTGACGCCTTAGACCGCTCGGCCACCAACTCGCCCAGACTTGGTAACTAATTCTCTCTTTACACTCATTAAGACTGACATGATAGAAATAATACTGGTTTAGTTTACCTTTTTCTGTCGTAACAGTTCTTCAATTAGATTACTGTAATTGACACCAACTCTATCGCCGGCCGGTGCTGTACTCATGTTTTAATATATTTAAATGTTTTATAATTTTAGTGTTTTAATCTTTTAATCTTTTAAACAGTGACATTTTTGGAAGCCTGATGATGAAGCTTTAATGCTTTGAAATGTACATAGAAGTAATATAATTGAAGAACTGTTACGACTGAAAAAAGTAAACTAAACCAGTATTATTTCTATAATATAACAGTTCTGGAGGCTAATAAAACAAAATGACATGATAGCTTTGGGACCCTAACTTTTTGAGGATAGGTTGTTATATAACGAGACAATCCAACAAGTGATCATAAATTTCTACTTTTGCCATTTAACTATGACCTGTTTTAGCTTCTAGTTGAATTTTTAAAATTTTTAATGATCTGTCTTGAACTACTTTCTTCCTTAAACTTGCCATTGCCACTGTTCCCCTAAAGTTTTCTAAATATATATATATATATATATATATATATATATATATATATATATATATATATATATATATATATTTGTGATGTGTTATTGCAGAAAAGAGGATGTGGCATTATGTTACATAACTATTAGTTACAAACTACAGCTTAATTCCCTATTACCAGAAATGGAAATACGTGACAAGACAATACACAAAATGTATTGTACATTGCATTTGTTATACATTACATAAGTAATTGACAATAAGACACATTGTCAAATGACATCATAATTACAATAGATTTGGTAGGCGTTTCTCTAAACAAAAATGCCAGAAAATATTTAACAATAATTGGTAATGAGTTCTTCAAATTAGTTGGTAAATTTCCCCCTTTTATACCTCTATTATACCTTTTTTTGATCTTAGGTAACAATTGGGACTTAACAACTATAACTATACAAAGAAACCCTTATTCAAATTGATATGTGAAGCTGTTTTTTGTCAACACAAATCCTCCCTTATTTCTTGAGCAATTTAAACCGTCGAGGGGTCAACAAAGTGTTCCTCTGTTCTTACTTGTGCATTAAGGTCTTAATTTTTCAATATTTTCACTATGAGGGTATGGGAGGCCCTCAATGTAAATTTTTCAGCCATAAGAATAACATGGAGAGAGAAATTTCATGTTATTCCATGAAAAACAATGAATCGAAAAGCAACAGTTGTTCAAATGTAAATAATGATTTCCAAACAAGTTTTAACAAATGCTGGAATGTAAACAATGGGGTTTGTAATATTGAGGAGGTTAGATATCTGATTAACATCTTTCATAAAATTAAACTAGGGATGATTGTAAGCTAGGTTTTATTCACATTCTAATTTAGGGTTTCGATCTACTGGTCTTGAAGGTTTCAATGGTAATCTAATGCAGTTATTTTATTTATTTTACTGCAAAAAAAAAAAAAAATAAAAATAAATAAATAAATGAAGCTGTAGAAAAAAAAATGAAATGAACACGTTTTAAATAGGCTAAGTAATATGATTGGGTGTTTATACTAGAGTTTGTTCATATTCAACCAGCGGCTCTAGGTCAGGACATGTTATACCCTCTACCACCGCCAAGCACTCCCCTGCCACACCATTCCTCACTATCCGAGTGTAACAACAGTTCTAAAAAGTAGAGAAATCACAGAATTTACATAAAAATCCTAATTATTACATAAATATACATAACACTGTCAAATTTTGTGAGAATCGGTCCAGAAATAAGTGAGTTGGAAATGTCAATACTATACCAAGTAGACATACTATATTTGATTGCACAAAATAATAAAGCATAAACCTAGACTTATTATACCTATTTTCATACACTAAAACGATCTTTCAGCTGATTGTAAACACAATGTTTTTCGTTTTACAATCAGTTTCGACTGGATGTTGCCATAACTGTGATACAAAACGCCTCTAAACACTAATAAATGTTTACAAGACACAAACGGTAAAACAAAACTGAAGTCGTGGAGCAAAGCACGTGTACATAAACAGATTACTTAACCTCACCGTGGGAATAGACTGAAGGCAGAGGAGGAAGTGACTGGGAATGACATAAATGGTTTACGCCTCTCAAAAATTATACATTTTATTCTTTCAAGAGTATACTCTGACAATGTGCACGTGCAAGTAACATACATTTACCTTGCCCTAAATTTGTACCATAAGTTTTAAACAGTATAATTTTATAATTCATTCTTTTTAAACTTATGTACATCACACTGTAGGAAGTTTCATGGTTTATATCTCTATTTGTACACATTAGTTATTTCCAATTAAATTAATTTGACTAAGGCACATTAGATAAAAATAAAACAACAAAAATATATTTAAAATATAAACGCTAGGTTAGCATTCCACTGACTCATTTCGGAAACAAACCATAAAAACAGTACCTAAAATGCCGTTCAAAATTTCCTTAAAAAGATAATATATTGTACATCGAGTTTTGTATGTTTTGTCGAATGCAACTTTATAACAACATTACAGTTTGGAAACTCATGTTTGTATATACTCGAATCTAAGCCGCACTATTTTGACCGCAAAAACAAGGGTGCGGCTTAGATTCGCGTGCGGCTTACATTCGCCCAATTAGAGTTGAAATGCCAAGTGGTGCTAAAAGCATTTCTGAGGGCAAAAAACCAATTATTTAAACTTTTGGGCTGTGAAATGGAGGGTCTATGCAGTGTTTTCTCAGACAGCTGCACAGTCACTAGTTAATTTATACAGTCGGTCAGTCAGGTGCAGTGGTGAGATAAGGATCACGGAGGGGAGGGGAAGGGGGTGTGTGATGGGGAGAGGCTTCAAACAGGTTTGCAGGGGGGAGGGGAAGGGAGATTGATGGGAGGAAGCAACATTGCGATAACTCAGTTTTTGTGCTAGGTGAGGGACGCATTCTCTTTCCCACTTCCTTTCATAACATTCTGTTATCCTGTCTTCTCCTTTCAACCTCTGTCCTTCTAGGACAAAATATGCGTCTTCAATACTTTTGAGTAACCTTCAGAAGCCTTGAATGATGTCCTGGGAATGTTCAGTTCTCTTGCTGTTTTATTGGCCTTCAGCCTGATCATGCTATACGTAACACCTAGGCCTTTGTTACGTTGTTCTTTCACATATTCAAGAACTTGGTTTTCCATTTCAACATACCTTCCGCGTTTGGGGCCTGTCATAGCTTTCTTCGTACTTTTCATTTTGAAAATTTTCAATCTGTCTTTCTTCCAACGTCTAACATTAGTCTCATCTACTCCAAATTGGCGCATTGCTGCTCTGTTTCCATTTTCGTCTGCATAACTAATTACTTTCCTTTTGAAAGAAGCCATGTAATGGCATCTTTGACTAGCCATAGTTTGGTGTTCACTACATTCACTACTTACTAACTAAATACGGTAACACTTTCACTAATCACTACTTACTAATTAAATAATACTTTGACTAAATAATTTCAATTAGGTTAAGTCAGCATAGCAATAGGCTAGTTCACAATAAACCAAACAACAACAGTGACTTTTGTTTTGAGTTTTTATTTGTTTCTCCTTTCATCTGTCATTTGCCGGCTGTAGTAGCTTGCCAACCTCAAATAATTGTTTGCCCTTTTTGAGGGTAATTTTAGAGTTAGAGGGTATTTTCTAAGACAACAATATTCATGTTTAGCCGGTAAAAATATAATTACAGTAATGATAAGTTATTCTTTTGATATGGTTTTAAGATTTGAAGCTAAAAACCAATGTCTCTATCATAAAATAACAATAGATAGATAGCCAAAAGGGTAATTTTTAGATTTTGGTTGGCAGCACTATCCAAAAGATGAGAATAATTGGCTTGAAAGACAGTGGGGAGAAATGTAGAAGGGTGGGAAGGGGAAGTGGTTTGTTTTGCAATAGAAGTGGGTGACGTCAAAATGAGGTCACCAATCAGGGATAGGAGGGGCGGGGCTTAGCGGTATTTGTTTTCTTCCACTTGTCATCTTGTTCTTTGTCCTACATGAGCTTGTTCTGTACAAGATAAGGTTTGTGGCTCTACAGAGAAGCTTCTGTGGGTAGAGCACATGAACAGGTGATTGTTAAACACAGTGTAGGACTGTATCGGTCTCTCTCACTTCCTTTCCTTCTTGAAGCAGTTTAGCCTCAGTGTCCAGTTAACACTTGCCGTATCCAGTCGCTTTACTGGGTAGATACTTTGCCTATGAATTATGGAATACTCTTGTGTAAAACTAGTTTTGGGACAAATGGGTATAAATAAAACAAGTTTATTACTAGTTTTTATTTAAATACATCATGTAACTAAGTAACTTATACCAATACTTCATTTGTAAATACACTTTACATGACTTTCGTCAATTAATAGAGCTCATTTTGTGATCGCTAGATTGCCGTTTTTCCTGGATAATATTGCCCGGTAAACTGGGTGCGGCTTAGATTCGAGTGTGGCCTTTTTTACCTAATTTTCAATCAAAAACAAGGGGTGCGGCTTAGATTCGCGTGCGGCTTAGATTCGAGTATATACGGTATTAAGGTAAAAATATATGCAAAAGACATTCAGCATAAAATGTTTCAATTATTTATTGTGTTTAATAATTATTCACTACTTCCATAAACTAAAACCGATATTCATAAAATAAACATTAAATTTGTGGAAGGATATCTTAGTACAATATTGTAACCAACTGGGAATAGTGAGCGCAGCGCCACAGGGGAAATAGCTGCCTAGTAGTGAGGTAGGCAGGACGAGGAAGTGGCGGTAGAAGCCATGTCCTTGAATCGCCAATTGAATGTGAATGCACTATAATAAATAGGTAGCAATGGAAGAAATGAGAGATTGTATGATTTTACGTTGTACAGTTCACCTAATATTATTTGTAAACAAAAGTTACAGGCTGAGATGTAATGAGCGCAGCACACTTGCGGGGTTAGATTGTCACTACGGGGTTGACACACGAAGAATGCTTGGGTGTCCCTTAGTTAATATTTAAATACTTATATCATTAACAGTTTTAAATTAAAATTTGGGTAAATCTTCTAACAAAAATAAGTTTCATAAATACATAGAATCATTGGAGAACAGTAATTGTATGTTTAATTAGAATATTTCAATAAACTAACACCAATTTTAAACCATAATCTATGTTCTTTATTTGGTTCCATTATATAAAAAAAAACAGGACTCACCTTGATCGATGGAGGCACCAGCGATGTGGTAGAAAGTAAGGGCTGTGTCAACATCATTAATGTTGTTTAGGAAGTGGAAAAACTTAAGGTAATCATCTCTGCTGATACCTTGAGCATTCTCTCTGAAACTGTAAAATTTCACAGTGCCATTTGTTAAGTATTAGCCTTGATTATTTTATTATTTACAAATAGATATCTCATGTCATAGGAATATTTGTGCCAGTAATTTGGTTAGTTAGTGAGGTCTGCTACCACAGCTGGTTTACACTGTATTACATTTACACCGGACTACACTACACTAGCGCTTCATAAAGGACCACAAAACAACTGATAATTTGAGACACAGAATTTAACATTGCATGAGATTAAGCACACATAATCTATCTGTGTGCTTATTGCGTTTATCATTGGTATTAGTGTATCAGGTGGCAAGAAGAAAAATCAGCGCTATATGAAAACCTATTTATTCCCAGACAAGAGTAGAATAGATTATAGATTTATTCCTTCAACACTTGTACACAAAAGGAGTCATATTATTTAGACAAAACAATAAATTAGATTCAAGAGATTAAAAATCAAAGTATATTAAAAATTATGTATCATTAAATTCTCCTAATTCATAAAGAAGAAATAATAAAAAGTCTACAGAACATTTTACATTTTTTTAAACATTACATTTTTTAACAAAAGGAGGTTATTTGGCACCAACGTAGATTGTCTTCTTAACCCTTTAAGGAGTAATGACGTCTTGGAACGTCATGAAATCACTAGCCTGGAGCAGTAATATTTTGAGCACAAAAATGACGTTATGGAGTACAAAATAAAAATAGTAATTTTTGCATACTAACCAGTTTTATTGTAAAGTACTAAAAATGACACAATTTTAAAAATAACTCAAAGAAAAAGCAATTAACGAACAATTTAAAATGTTTTGTTTGTATGAAATATTTGAAAACTGGGATATACGCATAATGCTGCTTTGTTCATATGATGCGTCTTTTCGCTACTTAGCATTTATTGTAGAGTTGTAGCACCACTTTTGAGGTTTCCTCTTTTGACCTTGAAAATTCCGTTGAGGACGTGGGAAATGCTGGGCAGTTATGCGTATCGGATGTTTAATGGGGGGTTACTCAGTGCACATGCGTACGGCATGGCCTTTATCTCTCTTATTTGATAATGGCATTCAAAGGTTCAGTTTGAATTCCTAAAATGCAATTTTCTTGTTGTAGATTTCCAGAATGTCACTTTTCCTTTGAGCCCATATCAGACATGGCGTTCCAGAACGTCATTACTCTTTACATGCATTATTCCATACTCCTAAAAGAGATTTAAAAAACTAAGTTTATATAATTTTAAAAAGTAAAGTATTTCTGTTGATTATACTTACTTATAAAATGGTTATTCACTTTTTTTTAAGGTGAAAAACCAATAAAAATGTAAGTTGGTCGGTGCATGCTTTTTTCATGCCATCCACAACTCTCGCTACCCTTGTGTTACCTTGGTCATCTAATTTTGTTATTTTTCTCAACACTGTACGTTTGCATTGTTAAAAAATCACCTCTTATGTCAGAGTCCTAACAAAGCTTTCTCATTCGTATAGTGAATAATTAATTGTAACAAAGGCTCTGGCTGGAATGGTGATATTTATTATCTACCTTCTTTTAAATCTTTGAGAAGACAATTTAAAAAATCTTTCTTAATGTGCATATAGAGCCTATAAAGAATAGTTGTGTCGAGATTCATGGTCCAAATCCCTTCTAGTTTTTGAAAAACTATCAGTCAATGAGTGGTATTTGGATTTTGTATACAATATACAAACGAACAACATGAAGAAGATATTAATGATAAAATAATGCATTTTCACTAGTTAAAAATAACATATAGTGCCCTTCTAGTCCAGCTTTGGTTGGTTTGGGAAATATGTAATTTGCCTACAGCAAGGATTCCTTTGACTAAAGTCAACTTGTATGTTTAGTTTCCAAGTCCTAATTGTACAAAATAAATGTCAGATTAGTTGAATCATGGTGTTATGACAGATTCCCTAAACAAATCAAAATATGATGTTATATTATCTTTAAAACTTAAATTCCAATATCCTAAGTATATCTATTTTTGATGCCATTTGCATTTCTCAGAGCTCCCTGGAATTTCAGTTATGAAATTTGACAAAAGATGAAACAAAATTGTAATAGTATAAAAAAAACTTTATACTATTAAAGAATAGAGAAATGAATCCAAGTGCTCTTGGTTTAGCAGTTCTACTTCAATTTTGACATTTTTATATTAAAATAATTTTGTTAGATTCAGTTTTGTAGAAAGATACCTTATGCAACGACAGGTTTACTCATTGCCATTAAGGACTACCTATTTTATCCTTGTAAAGATTGGAAGAGACTGCAAGTACTTCAAGTTATATGAAAAATAGTTCATTTCACCTGTTGATAATTTTGATTTAATGGATCTGTCTTTCCGTGTTATCAGGTGAGGAATTAATCATACATTGTACAATTTAATAAAATGATACATATTGGTAATTTTTGTGATTATTGTTATCTACTTAAGAGGAAATAATTACAATTGTCATTAATAAAAGAATTTTGAGTAAATTAAATTATAATACTTAACACTTTGCATTCGTTGGGGGTATTTAAGAAATGTCCTCTAAGATTGTATGGCCACTATGAGTGGACATGTCCATTTCTGAGACAGAGACTAATGTTTTTATCATACCAAATCGAAAAGCCACTGTGACTGGCAAATGTTAAATTTGACAAACTTGTGCATGGCCATTGTCAGAGGCCACGTCACAGTTCTCGTTTTATTATTTCTTAGTGAAGTATTTGTTGTCTATGAAGTGGTGCAATCTGGGGTGAAACTATGTTACTAAGTGTTTTTCACTATCCTGCCTTTTTGAGTGTCATATTATTCCACAACCAGAACCTTGCTACCATTGTTCGTTTCAGCATTGTTAAGTATCAGTTGTGAAAGTAACATTCATATTACGCATATTCTTCTACCATACACGCATTGTTATTTTCATTGTTATTTATTTGTTATTTTCATGTACTGCAGAACATGTAAATGCTTTGAACAACAGCACAGCTCAAATAAATCTGAAACCCTGAATAAACTAGCATAATGGAAAATAGATTACAAACTGAAGAAATTTGTTTATATTTGATTTCGGATGAAAAACTTTCTATTTTCCAATATATTTTATTTCCTCAATCATTAATTTCTTTAGACAATTATTTAATTTGTACTTGTTGAAAAATGAAGGTTGGGCTACTATGGTAATTAATACTATAGATTTGAAAATAAATATCTATTTTTCAACAAGATGATTACTATTTGTCACATTTATTTATCTAAATAATTATTTAATTTCTAATAATATATTGTAAAACTTAAGTTAGGTTCATTCTTCAAGCTCGGTCCTTGCTGGATATATAATTTAATGTTAAAAGATGAAACAACATTTACTGGAGTGTTTGTTTCATCTTTAAACATTAAAGTAAGTTAGGTTACCATGTTACTAATAATTCTATTTGGTTTTATTTTGTAATATATTCAGTTGTCAATTCAATTTATTTCTCAAAACAATTATTCTTAAATTTGTATTTGTTGTAAAATATTATTTAGGATAACATGGGAATTAATTATAGTTATTTAAAATTCGAATGTTTTTAATTTTTAAATACCCATACCTACATTTCAGCTGAAAATAAGTGAAAACATTCTGAGCTACAATCACCTGGCAGACACCATGTTTGATGAGTGTCGGCAAATGGCAGTGTGGCCATTCACAATGGTGACTTGGACAGTTCTAACGGTAAATAATACACACAGTCTAGAAGTGGAACTGGCCATTGACAATGGCCTTTCGAATGCATTTAATCTTTACTCTGATACATTTGGAGAAAACGGGCGGCTTGTGTGCTATCGGGTATACTTATGTATAAGTAAAACTATAAATACATCATACATTATGTAAGCAACAATGCTACTGATTTTATTTTATTCATTGTAATATTAAAGAAAAAGTGGTGTTCTTTAAAGCTTAAATTTGGATTAAACTCCAATATATTTCTGATTAAACTACCAATATCGAGTGAAAGGTTAGTTGTAAACCTTTCACTGTATTACAACCGTACGTGTCTTGTGATTGGTTGTAATGATTAATGGTCAATGGTATGATTAAAACAGAGGCCGTGCAATAGAAGATAAATTGGCCGCCGTTTCCGGCACAACTTAGAAGCGTGTGGGTTTAATTTCGACGAGTTGGCTGTATGAGTGCTATTAGTCGGCTCCCCTACAAATTTATGCCAGCTTTGTTGACTCTAAATTAATTACTTAAAAAGATTAAGTATATTAGGAATTAGTGTAAAATAGGTTGTCTGGCTGCGATCCCGTCGTGCCCTCAAATAATCCAATACTACATTAAAGGTTTAGTATCACTGAAAACTAGATAGTGATTCCACTCCCCCCTTCTGATAAATTAGCCTAACTGAAACATCTTTTAAGATTGCTATTCAATTAAATTAATAAGATATTCATCCTGGTGAAGACTGCAACGATGATGGCGACACTTGCTTGTCCTCCAGCACAGCTCCTGAGACAGACTCCTCTCTCTCGCGTCAACCTCCCTTCCCTAAGTTTTGCGCATGCACGAGCGATACTTTTACTTCTCGCTGCGTGTGGCGCTATCCACCACACAAATTAGTTTGTGATCCACACAAAAGTATACAATAGCTATCATAGCAATTTGTCTGACCATCCACTTCAATACATACATACAACAACCTTCTAAACATCGCTAAATATAAAGTAAAAGGAAAAAGTAATAATAATTTCAAAGCTAAGATTAAATCTAAACCGTAGTAAGGAATGACTTAAGAAAACTTACGTTTTTTTTACTCGCTTCAACATTCTTGCCTTTTTTTTAGGGGCATATCCTGCATATGCCAATAAAAGTTCAGTAAAATCAGCTTCTGATATGTTGCCATTTTCATCTGGATTCTTACGTTGAAACTGAAATATATTAATAATTTTATTGATTTTGATTAGTTCAAATAAATTACATATTTTAATAATAAAATAAAAAGAAGGAACAAATGAACAAACTAACTGCTAGTAAACAAAATGAACTAGTAACTGCTGTTCTTTTGAGGATAGAGATTCACATCTAATCATAATATGGTTAATTATGACAAACTAATAAATCAAATCAAGGTCAGCTATTTGCATCATTTGTGACAAATCATCAACATCCGATGATGTTTCTATTTTCATGGGCCATCATTCACAGCCTCGTACATTTTTGTCTATCCCTTCAGATTTCCTCTTGC
The DNA here is from genome assembly GCA_035578905.1 of Stictocephala bisonia. Lineage (NCBI taxonomy): Eukaryota > Metazoa > Arthropoda > Insecta > Hemiptera > Membracidae > Stictocephala > Stictocephala bisonia. The sequence goes on along the minus strand of JAQJVL010001222.1, from coordinate 214,325 downwards.
TCCACGAATATTTTATGCATTCCTCTTCTCTCCATATCCTTCCACACTTGGTACTCTTTCCTTCCTCTCAGTCTTCCTCTTGGTCTTCTTCCTCTTTCTCCTGGCTACCCTCGGCAATCTACTATTTACCCCATTTTCGTATGCTCCATCTACTTTGTCCTTTTTCATTCCATTGTCTCTTGTAGTGGTATTACTTTCAACTTTGCTCTGGTTATTTATTTCCTTACTCTATCTCTTCTGCTAATCTTTTCATTCCTCTTAAAAATCTCATTACTAGCCCAGGCATATTAGTGTAAAAAAGGGGCCTAGCCCTAAAAATCGCTTGAGAGCTGGAAATCCTTTTAAACCCTATTGGGGTTGCTGAATAACGGTTATATGAGTTTGTGATGGTTTATAGTTTGTGCTTCAGATTTGAGAGCCTAAAAAACTGAAATTTCTGCCCTTGTTTTAGTATTTCGCTTAAAACTTGAAAATAACGCATCCTACAGAAAATTGTAATCTTGGTCTTTTTAAAGGAAATTAAATTATACGTCTAATGATATTCAAACATTGAAATCGGTTCATTCTTTCAGGCACAATTTACCGTAAAAAATGGGTGATTTTTACAAACTAAGCTTAAAAGTTGACAACGCCCGTAGGTCGAGAAGAACTGCATCTATTGAAAAATGTTATTGGATAAAACTTTTGATAAATTTTACTGTAAATCTTCTCTTTCCCACATTCATGTGTAACCCAAACACACATTCAGTGGTAGTGACCCACCCGCTCACCCATACACATTCAAAGGTACTGACCCTTCCATCCACACCCATACACATTCAAAGGTACTGACCCTCCCATCTACACACACACATTCAGTGGTATTGAATACTTGAATATTGAAGAAGCGTGGAAATACTTCAGTGGTATTGACCCACCCGCCCACTCATAAATGTACAGTACTATTGACCCACCCGTCCACCCATACATGTACAGTGATACTGACCCACCCGCCCACCCATACATGTACAGTGGTACTGACTCACCCGCCCACCCATACATGTACAGTGGTATTGACCCACCCGCCCATCCATACATGTACTGTACAGTGGTATTGACCCACCCGTCCACCCATAAATGTACAGTGGTATTGCCACTGTACATTTATAAATGTACAGTGGTATTGCCACTGTACATTTATGGGTGGACCCCATACCCCCGTACGTATATGGGTGTATGGGTAGGTGGGTGGGTAGTCACCCCCGTACGTGTATGGGTGGGTAGTAACACTGTACGTGTATGGACAGGCGGGTGGACCAATACCACTGTACGTGTATGGGCGGGCGGGTGGGTTAGTTACCCTCGTACGTGTATGGGTGGGTGGGTGAGTAGTCACCCCCGTACGTGTATGGGTGTATGGGTGGGTGGTGTTTTCAAAAATATTATAATGGGTGGGATGATTTTTAAAATTTGAAATACGCTCATGCCAGTGCTGAGATATCAATTATAAGCCGAATGAGTCCATACTACCAAATTTCCGCTAAGGCAGTCCAACGCAGGGAACTTCGTCTGAACTAAAACTTCTCAACTTTCCTGCATTTCAAGTAACAGTAAATTTAAACAACTCATAAATTTAAACTCCAGAAATCACTATATCAAGCTCCGATTACGAGGTAACCATTAATCATCAATAACTCGCTAGATGATCATAGAAAATTTGAACAGAGATGAAAAAATGAGAGAGTTGCTCTTTATGTAAAGTATTTATAAATAAAAAAAAGTTATTACAATTTACAATTATTAACAGGGAGTAAATAATTAACATGGGTCAGACAGTACTTGCTATAATTACTATGGGAAAATTGTGGTCGCTGTCCTCTTCTGTTGGCCTGTCCCTAGTCTTAGTAGATCCTGTGAGCAGAAAAACAGTTTTATATTATACTGATGATAAGGAATCGCTATACTGCAATGTTTTTGGGAGTAATTAAAAAGTACTTGAACTATGTTCAAAGTAATTTTGCATCAAACTGTTGTATTGTCTTTGATGGGAACCTTGAGACCTTTGAAAAAAGCACCAAGTCAGCTGAACGAGCCCGTAGAGCTTGAAACGTGTCATCTCCTTCAGTGATATTTGATGAATTGATGACCGCAATGATGCAGAAAGAATGATTCCTTGCCAACAAAAATAACAAGGAACGTCTAATACGATGCTCATAGACAAGTTCATAGGCAAGTGAGACAGGCCGTTGATGATGCATATACCACGATTGTTACTACTACGGTGTTTTCATGTTACCTCCATCAGATGATCAAGGCATGGAGAGAATGTGTTCATTGTGAGGGCAGACATAGGTTTGCTTGTTTTGCTGACTGGCCAAATATTACTTAAAAATGAAGGTCAGTCACAGTTGAAAAGAAGATCAGCATACCTACTGAAACGTGTGAAGGGCAATCATAAAACTATCATCTACAGTCCTAACAACAGCAAAATGACCTCAGATGCAATATGACACATCTTTTCCTTCCAAGCCTTCAGCGGCTGTGATACAACCTCTTTGTTTTTCCGACAAGGCAAAATCACATTCATCCAAACTCTTGCCCAAAATTCTGACCTCCGACATGTTGCCTCGATTTTCCTCGACCACAAAGCCACTCCCGACTAGGTTGCTGATTCTGGAGCGAAATTCTTTGCAGCAGGAAACAGCGCAGTTTCTCAACCAACTGAGATTTCAACTCTTCCAGAGAGCCCTCTCAAAAACATGTTCAATTTAGCGTCTTTGCCCCCCACTGAACTGGCCACTCACTAAAATTTCTTCAGGTTGCAGATGTGGAGGGACTGAGAGATGAACCCAGAGCAATGGGAATGGAAATTTGCCCCATATTGTTTGATGCCTGTTCAAATCACGCAGCCTCCAGCACTCCAGGCATTATTGAACTCAATTGTCTGAGTCTGCAAAATAGGCTAAAAAAAATGAATACTTGTAGAAAAGTCGGGCTAAAGTGCTCAGCCATTTGTGGCCACTGCTGGGGGCATGCATGCCTCAATTTGGTCAGTGAGATACATGAAATTACCATCGGCTCCTATGTTATCCCGAGTGAAGACAAAGATGATCTGGAGATGGATGAAGGAGAAGCCTTAAAAGAAGAGGAAGAGAAGGAGGAACAAGAAAATGAAGAATTTGGACCCTCTAAAAGGAGGCAAAACAGCTAGTGTGATATATGATAATTTATTGTAATGAATAATTCATTATTTTCACTATAGCAATTCCTTATCATCAGTATAATATAAAACTCGTTTTCTGCCTACAGGATCTACTGAGCGAGGGACAGGCACAATTTCTCCATAATAATTATAGCAATTACTCTCTGGCCCATGTTAATTATTTAGTTATTATAACTCCCTGTTAATAATTGTAAATATTAATGAATATTTTATTTATAAATACTTTTGCATAAAGAGCAACTCTCATTTTCTCTTTTCTGTTCAAATTTTCTGTGACCGTCTGGCGAGTCATTAATGATTAATGGTTACCTCATAATCAGAGCTTGAATGATATAGTGACACTGTTTCTTGAAAAATGCAGGAAATGAGAAGTTTTGAGTTCAGACAAAATTCCCTGCATTGGACTGCCTTAGCGGAAATTTGGTACTACGGACTCATTCGGCAGGCATATAATTGATATCTCAGCACTGGAATGAGCGAATTTCAAATTTTAAAAATCATCTGTTTAACGATAAAATTTTCTATAAGTTTTATCCAACAACATTTTTCAACAGATGCAGTTATTTTCTACCTATTGGCGTTAGAGAATGAGGGTTGTCAACTTTTAAGCTAAGTTTGTAAAAATCACCCATTTTTGAAGGGAAATTGCGCCTGAAAGAATGAACCGATTTCAATGTTTACAATACCACTAGAAGTATAATTTAATGTTCTTAAATTATACGTCTAGTAAACAAAAAAATAGAGTACAATTTTCTGTAGGATGTGTAATTTTCGAGATTTAAGCGAAATACTAAAAAAAGTGCAGAAATTTAGCGGTTTTTAGGCTCTCAAATCTGAAGTACAACCTAGAACCAGTTGCAAACTCATAAACCCGTTCTTAAGCAACCACAAAAGGTTTTAAAATGATTTCTAGCTCTCGAGCAATTTTTAGGGGCTAGGCCGCTAATATGCCTGGACTATTATGCTTGTAATCTACTTAAATCACCTCGTTGTCAATGTCTATGTTTCCACTTACATACAATAAGATTAGTTGATAAAACATCTTGTACATCAATATCTTTGATTCCTTTCCAATATTCCAATTCAGTAATATTTTCTTTACCAGAATGAAAAACTTTCCACTTTTCCGTATTCTATATCCTATCTCTTCTCTTATTGTGCTTTTGTTTGTTATTTTACTCACTACATAACAAAATGCATTTACATTTCCTTGGACATTTCCTTTCATTGAAACATCTTTCTCTCTTCCTTCTGTTCTTTCTACCTTCATAGACTTACATTTTTCTATGTTCATATCCTTCATATTCATCCTTGTATTTTGTGACTATGCCGATATTTTGTGAATATCTCCGATTTGTCATAACTTATTCCATAGAAATAAAGGTTTAGCAACTACTTATACTTTCTAAAATAATTAATAAATTGCTATCTTTTATAGAAAACGGTAAACGTAAAACACTAGGAAATTTATATCTAAATAAATTATATGAAACTATCAAAATTGCAAAATTTAGGCCTATGATTTTTGAACCAACCACCCGCCCATACACATACAGTGATATTCAGCCACCCGCCCGCCCATACACGTACAATGGTATTCACCCACCCGCCCGCCCATACACGTACAATGGTATGGAATGAAGGATAAGTCCAATCCCTCGTCCACGTTGTGAAAGACAGACAATGTCATAAAATGAAATCCCCACTGGCCTGTGGAGGTAATGCCAGTGGGGATTTCATAGAGATGTAAATTGAAGCATTGACTACAGAAACAAACAGACAGACCAAGGGAATGCATTTGCTGTAGATCTAACGGTGAACTCTCAAATAAGCGGTTGGACAATTTGTAGGCATTAGCTCAGCTATAATTACTGGATGGAGACAGATACTGGTATGAGGAGAGATAAGGAGGGAGACTGCTGATGAAACCAGCTGTGAAAATTAAACAAGAACTAATTTTACAGATCACGAAAAACGGCTTCAAGGGACCTATGTAAGCGGACAGGCTTTTTGTTCCTGTAGTCAACGATTGAAGCTTGGCCTACAGCCACAAAAGAGGTAATTCAAAATATATTCAGTACAATATATTTTATATACATGTGGATTGCACAGAATATCCTTGTTAGATTTTTAAAAATTATTTAAAACTAGACAACTGAAAAAAAATTAGAATGATAACAAAAATGACCATAGGACTAATTTTGAAACTCACATTTTTCAAGCAAATTTTGATATATATAGTACCTAGGTTGTGACAGGTATAGCTGCTAGTTTTGAGGTTCAGCAAACACTATTTCTAAAATCCTACAATTTGTGTGGTGACAATCACCATAGTCCGTGTATAGGTTGGTGTGAGGGCCATTACCTCTGTACGTGTATCATCACTCACATTATGTATTTGGGTGAGTATTCAGGTCATGGCTGATTTATGTGGAAGAGTGGCCAGGTTGGAGTGACTGCTACAATGCATAAGTGCCATACTATCTTGTATTCACACTCTATTAAACAGGTAGTGTGAACAAGTCATGGTTTTTAACCCGGGAGAACTCGCGCTATTAGATTGAATCTAACATTTTTTTTCGTTGTCAATAAATTTTTTTTATTTCTTATTGTACGGTCCTGAGGTTTTATTTATACTATGTAGAGTATATTTGGCATCTAATGCACTAGTATCAAGAATTTGCGAGTAGAGAGTGGGGGTACAGGAGTGGGGTATGGGCGGCGCCACGCCTTTGTTAGTCTGCTTTTAACTACGCGAGCGCTCGCAGGACGGTCCGTGTTAATTCAATTCTAACGGCGCGAGTTTTCACGGAACTTTTGGTATATGTATTTTTTATTTACTTTATCTTTTTATTAGTTTGTTTTAGTGTTTTGTAAGTGTTTTTTGTAGTGTATTGTTGTGTTGTTTAGTGATGGATAAACGAAATGAAGATGACATTCGTTGCTGGTTGGATGAACATGACGTAAGTGAAGGAAATATTTCCTTTCAAAATAATTTATCTGATAGTGATGATGCAAGCGAGCATGAACTATTTGACGTTACCTCAGATCAGTCTGAAAACAGTGATAATTGTCATGACAGTATACAAGCCGCTGGTGAACAAATAAACAACGTAGTACCACCGTTACCTCTAGACACTAATGATGTAAGGCCTGGACCTTCTAATCAAAACAATCAGCCCATTCGTGTAACTGATTCTTTGTATACAACTAAAGACGGGATTACTAACTGGAATATCCATAAACCACAACCAACAAAAAGGGCAAAACAAAATATTTTAAAAAAACTACCTTCAGTGAATCGGTCATATAGGGACTTGAAAGAACCATTAGAATGCTGGAAGATATTTTTCCCTGATGAGATGATTTCAGACATTGTGCGATATACGAATCAGCAGTTACAAGAGATGCGTCCAAATTACAGCCGACCAAGAGATTGTAATGATACTGATATAGTAGAAATTAAAGCATTTTTTGGACTTTTATATCTTATAGGAGTAAAAAAAGCTAATCATTTAAATACTTACGAACTTTGGAGCACTGATGGAACGGCCCCTGAGATATATGCAACAACTATGTCTAAGAGACGTTTTCACACTTTATTGCAGAGTATTAGATTTGATGACAAACTTACAAGAGCTGAAAGAAAGAAAGTGGATAATGCAGCACCGATACGTGAGGTTTTTCAATGGTTTGTAAGTTTGTGTAAGCTAAGTTATAATATGGGAGAATTAACAACTTTGGATGAAATGTTGGAAGGTTTTCGAGGCCGATGCAAATTCCGGCAATATATACCAAATAAACCTGCCAAATATGGTTTAAAGATTTACGCTCTTGTGGATGCAAAAACCTTTTTTACTTCAAACATGGAACTGTATGCTGGAAAGCAACCTCCAGGCCCCTATTGTACCCCTAATGATGCTAGCAGCGTGGTTCTAAAAATGATACAACCGATTGAAAACAGTGGAATAAACATAACTATGGATAACTATTTCACTAGTATTTCATTATTGAATGACTTATACTCTAATCACCGGCTTACTGTTACCGGAACAATTCGAAAAAACAAACCAGACCTTCCTCAAGAACTCTTACTTATAAAGGACAGGCAGAGGTGTAGCTCAATGTTTGCGTATGGTAAGCCGCCTAACAAGTGCACTCTTGTGTCCTACATACCAGATAAAAAAGTTAAGAAGAATGTTCTTGTTGTATCTACAATGCATACAGATGATGAAATCGATCCTGACACAGAGGACGCTGCAAAACCCACTATAATTACATTCTACAACATGACTAAAGGTGGTGTGGATGTGGTTGACAGACTGAAAAGTGAATATAGTGTGACGAGAATAAGCAACAGATGGCCACTAACTTTATTTGGTGGACTGCTTAATGTTGGGGCAGTAAATGCCCAAATAATATTTAAGACTAATACAGGTGAACTGAAACTCCGAAGACACTTTTTGACAGATTTAGCAAAACAACTTATCAAACCTCATATGATACGACGAGGGTCCATCCAAACATTGCCTACACACATCCGGGGATCCATAAGACGTCTTACTGGACAAGAAGATGATCTTGCTCCACCAAAACCACAAGAAGAGAAAGGAAGATGTGCCTTCTGCCCAATACGGAAGAATAGGTTCACCACAAGAGCCTGTTCATCTTGCAGCTAGAAGTTGTGTGGCGACCACACAAAAAAAACGATATACATGTGCTTCCGTTGTGACAAAGAAAACGTTAGTTCAGATGAGTAAAAAAACACAGACTAAAGGTCAGTCAAGTTTAAATACAGTCAAGGTAAAAAAAACTAAAAATTAAGATATTGCCTTTTTTGTTATTTTCAAACTCATTACACATTTTACAGTTTTATAATTTTATAAATATAAGCCCAAACCAGTTGTTTATCTATTTCTGACTATTGTTTAGTTTTTACCGTTTTTTAAATATATTTTGTTTACGTTTTTTGGAGTTTTTATCCTATAACGTGAGAATTAAATCATTATTTTATTACACAATTGTGAGTTTTATAATGTAATAAACATAAGTTGTTGACAATTGTATATTATTTAATCATTTAATACCTTGTTTTAATCCATAACTACTATAGTTTATAGCAATAAATGTCATAATAAGCAAAATTACCAAATGTTAGGTTTGCTCTAACGGCGCGAGTCTTCGCGTAACTTAAGGTAGCGCGAGTTCTCCCGGGTTAAATTTCTATCAACAAGTAATATGATACTTAAAATGAAATTATCATTATAATTTTTTTAAGCATTACTGTGCATCAAGCTATTTATTGTTTGTAATAAGTCAACATGAAAAATAAACCTCAAGGCTTAGAATTTCCCTTTGCAGTTGTCTTTGGAAGTCAAGAAATTTTTCAATTGTAAGTTTCTGGTTCATTTGTGGCCCAAAGAAGTATGTGGTAAGGGCTGAGTTGACTCCCTGAAACAAAATAATATTTATCAGCAGAGTTTTCTTACAGTATCTGATTATTCATAGAAAAATATACTTCCCAATGTGTATATTGAATGAAAATCATGAGAAGCTCATGTAAAACTGACGAAGTCTAAGTAGCAAGTATATTTTGTAAACAGCAATTAATGTCATCAGAGTCAAGTATTATTTATTTAATTAAATATTCAAAGACCAACATATTTCGGTCCAGTCCAGTGAAATTCATACTCTAACAGTGAAAATACAAATAAACAAAAACAAAAAAACACATATAATAAATTAATGAAAGCATAAATCTTTAACATTTCTTAATTCATATTGTGCAGGAGAGGCTACGAAATCCAATCTGTATCCCTGACTACTTGTTTTGCACATGGTTTTTTTCCAATTTTCAGAGTGGAGTATCAAAATGAATTTTGAATAGAATATTCATTGAACACACATATAATGACCATTCAATAACAGTAAATGCAACTGTCTTATATTTGTTAAAAAATTCTTCAGAGACTGTAAGAATAAGAGATTGTGAAAATGACTTAATTTTGTGTAAAAACCATTGCCGTCTCTAGTTGATTTATTTCTGGCGGGATGGTATTCATAAATCTATGAGCCTCCACCATAAAACTCGAGTTACTTGACCACATAACAACTGAGGACCACATCCCTTCTCAACACAAAAGAAACACAAAATTACACAAATCTTCTGTGCCACTGGCACTTTCTTCAGGTGAGTAAAGAGAGAGCCAGTGGCACAGAAAATTTGTGTGATTTTGTGTTTCTTTTGTGTATGTTACTAGTACTCTGATGTTAGTGAACTTTTCTTCTAAGGTAAGTTTGCTGATGTCTTATCTCTCCAATATAGCAATAGCAAATTCCTGGCCTAGTACCCTTAAATCTAACCTAAAAATGATTAGCAATTATGTCATTCAAACTTTAAATTAATAAAATTATGTTACAGAAAAAAATAAAAGCATTATAAATACATTTATGCAGAAGTTACAATAACTGCTTCCTCACTTGAGGCAAAAATTTTTTAACATGTCTAAAAATTAATACACATTAAAATAAACTTTGTAACAAAAACAATTATACCAGAGCACTGATATCGTTAAAAAAAAAAAAAAAAAAGTTCAAATAGAATACAAATGAAATTAATATACCTTAAAAGTGTTTCCAGTGTTGGCATGATCTCTGTGCCTGCTGCCAATACTTGTCTGTTGGCGAATTAATGTTGCTACCTTCTCAAACTCCTCTGAGTCCACGTCTCCATCACCGTTTAGATCAAACATACGAAAAGCAATTTCAAAGTGGCGACGAGAAGCTGAAAATAAAAGATAAGAAATAATTAAAATCGTAAAATTTGTTGATTTTTGAGTCCACTAAAAATAAATATACTAATAATAAGAAATAAATAAAATTAAAATCACTGTTAATTTTTATTACTCTGTGACTATCATTTAGAGAGCAGCATGCTGCATCATTCAGAGTGCTGCAGCATTAGTATTGGCTTTTAACACATTTCTATAAGTAAAAATAAATGTTCTGTTTTGTGAGAGAAAACTGCTATAAATCAACGAGTTTGGTTTATAACCAAGGTGATTTGTGAATGTGCTTTTACAATAAAGATTTAGATGAGACTGTGCATAGTTCACCTTAAGTTCTTTTACTTTCACCTTGATAATCGTGAAGAGATAAAATACACCTGAGATCTGGGATATTAGAGATAAGGTCTAAATATAGGAAAATTCCAGTAATCGAATATATTCGTTCACAAATTTTTGCTGTTTATTTACTCTTTAAAATGTGATCGTAAGAATATGGATAATAATGGATTTCTAATAAGCAAATATAGTCTTTGTTACGAACTATAGTCTGAATGAAATAACTTTGGTACTGACACAACGGCTATGCGCCACTGGACTGAAATGATAAAAATTTGAGTTTTAATTTGCTGTCGAACTTAAAATAAGTAAACAATAATTTTCAAACTAATTCTATAGTGACCACCACGTTATATTCTTTAAGAAAAAGTTGTGCTGGAGATTTTACTTGAACTAGTTAAACAACATTATAGTGATATTTGTATTTAAGAACATGTTGTTATGAGTGAAATTTCGAGTGAGTGGTCTTTAACCTTTCACTATAGCAAGAATAATAATAAAATTATTTCTTTGGATGGATGACAGTTTGATTCATTGTGATTAGTTCACTTAATATGAAATGAATGCATCATATAACTGACTACACCAATATAAGACTCATTTAAACAGATACCCTTATTTCAAATAGACAGTGAATTTGTCATATTTAGTACAACAATAATAAGAACATCTCATATCTTCAAATGTCATTACAAATCTACTGGATTTCCACCAAATATTATTTTAATAATAAAACACCTATATTTTTTACTGAAACATATATGTTGTAAAACTAAGTTACGTAAATGAGGAACACTAGGAATAACTAAATTAATTGCTTTAAAATAAATCATTATTTTAAAATAATTTAAAAAAAATAGTGAAAGTATTTTATTTTGGTGAATTAATTGTACAAATTTAAAATCAAAATAAACCACAGATAAAGGGAAAAACAAAAACAATCATACATTTATTTTTTATTTAGAACATCCACAATTTGTTGTTTGTGCATCATATAACTGACTATAGGAAAAATCAGATTGACCAAGGTGGTGAATTTGTTGTAGACATAGACCTGTGCTGCCATCTAATGATGGTTGGTTTCAAATAAGCGCTAGGACGACTATTTGGCGTACTATTAGCTTAGCTATTAGTCACATCAGTATGTACTGGAGAGAGAGAGACAGAGACTACTGGCGCTACCTATGAAAACCAAACATAAACTAATTTCACTAACAAGAAAACCTAAAACCTACTTCACGAGATCCATATAAGCAGCAGTTTTCTTGTTTCTATACTGAATGATCATTTGAGTATCCAACGTGGCCAATATGACCAGCCGTTGTGTCTGAGCTTTATGTGCTGATCTCTAGTTCAGAAGTCCTTATGATATGTTTTACCGTAAAACTTAACGTAGAATGTACTGAACTGTACTATGTCGAACGTAGAACTTTACCGAATGTAGAACATACTATGAAACCCATATTAAAGTATTCAAACTATAGTACAATTACAAAAGTTTGATTGCAGTACCAAGAAAATTGCTTTTTCTGGATTTTGATTTGTGACCCTTATAAAATATCTTTACTGCACCCCAACCACCCTATAGCTAAACCCTTGACAGGAATAATCTCCTACAGTTCCAACTAAGTTTTCACGATCGACCAATCACACTGCATCTGATTTCAGAGTGGCATTTCAGCGATTAAGGCATGTACAGATGCCTTCAAGGTAGACTGAGAAGTTCAAGTTCAAATCCCCACTGAGCTGATATTCGGTACATCACTTGTTGAATGAAGAATCCAAGGCAAGCCTACAGCCAATGTGTACTGGCGAATAAAATTTTGATTGAAAAAAGAAAAAAAAAATTGATTAACATTTATGGAAACTGCATTCTTTGAGCTAAAAACAGTATAATGCACATTATGTTTTGTTAATGTAAAGTATTTTGTTACAATCCTATAAAAATGCTTGTGGCATGCTAAAAACCAGTTATGAATACTGGGAGATTTTAAGGGAGCATGTTTACAGAAATGGTTTTTATAAATTAGATTTTTAAAACGATATAGCTTCATTTACTTTATTTATTTCAGATTTATATGACAGCTACAGGACATGATACTTATAAAACTCTTCTACATAATAATTAACATATTCCCAAAACAGCCATCTTAACTAAACATAATTTAATCCTAAACTTCTTAAATTAAACAATCATACTTAACTGCTGGCAGCTAAAAATAAACAATATCAAACTTACTTTATTACAATTCACAATATAAACTATTGAACTCTTCATATTTGAGGTAAAATACAAAATTAACACATAGTATACATATACTTCTCCATAAGTAAATTCAAAATAAAAGGTTGCTACATTTTGTTAAAATACTCTCCAACTTATCATTAAAAATATCAAACGCAAATTGATTTAAATTAAGAAATCTTAGAGTCTTATATGATGGAAAATCATAATGTGAAACCGTTCTACATCTAGGCAAGGCAAATAAATTAAACTCTCTAAAAATATGATGTGGTACATGTAAACCTATGATACTTAGTAAATACGGACTATCAATGGAATTATTAAACAACTTACATACAAAACTAATTGAAGCTAGTTCTCTCCTTGTGGACAACATTCTAACTGCAAACATCTCTCTTAAATTAGAAGAAGGGGTATCATAAGGGCATACATAATTAAACTTTTTATAAAATAGGAATTTAAGAAATTTGTTCTGTATTTTCTCCAAATTACCAGACTCCATTAAATTCATTGAGCTCCAGATAACCGAACAATACTCTAATTTACTTCTTATAAGGGTTCTATACAATGTTAAAATTGTTTCGGTACCATGAAGAAATTTTGAATTTCTTTTGACAAAGCCCAGAAGTTTATATGCATTTGCCTCCAGCATGTGGACATGATCATTAAAACTTAGAGGAGTTAAAAACTACACCTAAATCTTTAATTTTAGAAAGACTTTTTGAGGTTCATTATTTATTAAATAAACATTTGGATTAAGAATCTTCTTCCGTGAGTAGGACATGGCAAAATACTTGTTTACATTCAATTCTAATTTATTAGTAGAACACCAATAGTACAACTGATTTATAGAATTTTGTAATAAGTTTACATCAGAGTCGTCCTTTATAGGTCTGTATAGCTTGAGATCGTCCGCAAACAATATACATTTACAGTCAAAAAAACAGCGGGGGAGGTCATTAATAAATATTAAAAACAGAAGAGGTCCTAAATTTGATCCCTGAGGAACACCTGAAGAGCCTACACACACAGAAGAATTTATATTAGAAATTGACACAAACTGAGTTCGGTTTTTTAAGTAAGACGCCATTAAAAGACAAAAGTCATAAGAAAATCCCAAAAGAAATAATTTGCGAAGCAAAATATCGTGGTTTACCCTGTCAAACGCTTTTGAGAAATCAGTATATATTACATCTAGTCTACCTCCACTATCAAGTTCACCTGATTTATTCAAGGAGAGCTCCATTAAATTTGTTGCTGAAGAGCGTTTGGGTAAAAACCCGTGCTGTTCTGGGGAAATCCTAGACTTGATTGAGCCAACTACTTGCTTATACAAAAGAAGCTCATAAATCTTGGCAAATGAATTTATTAAAGAGATAGGACAATAATTTACTATTTTTATTTTTTCTCCAGATTTTAAAACAGGAGTTACTCTGGCCTCCTTCCAGTTATCAGGAAAAACGCATGAAGAAAGTGAAAGATTAAAAATAAAACACAGCGGTTCTGCTAAGATTTCACCACAACCTTTTCCAATGTACACTGGAATACCATCTGGACCTGACGACCTTTTTGATTTCAACTCTCTTATGGCACTCACTACATCCCTAAAATTAAAACTGGATATAACAAAATTATCTAAAGATACACTACTACTAAACTGGGCAACATTGTAACTGGAGGGTTGAGGGTCATAGACAGATGAAAAGTAGCTTGCAAAAGCATCAGGTATCTTATCTCTAGCGTAGGTATTATCAAAATAAGACATATTATTAAACTCACTTACACTTAAATAGTCATTGTTTCGTTTTGACTTAACAAAAGACCAGAAATTGTTGGCATTCAATTTTATGTTGTTCTCCACAGTAGAAATGTAGTTTCCATGTGCTACTTGTATTTTATTCTTTATTTTCTTCCTTAGTGATTTAAATAATTCATCATGATGACGAGAATACTTCCTCTTTTTAGCACACTTATTTTTTAATTTCAAATCAGTAATTATTTAACGAGTAAACCATATTGGATATTTATTTGGAACTCTTACATTTTTCCGTGGAACACACTGACTAATACAAGAGAAAAATACACTATAAAAATAATCCAGACATTCGTTAACGGAGGTGAGAATGTCTTGATACTACGGGGTCTTACTTGAACAAAGAAAAGTTATGATTAAGTCCAATTAAATTATGTAGCTTGATGATACCCACCCACCCACCCACCCGCCCATACACGAACAGCGGTATTGGCCCAGCCACCCTCCTATACACGCCACAGGGATATTGATCCACCCACTTGTCCGTACGCTAACAGTAGTAATGGCCCACCCACCCACCCATACACGAACAGTGGTATTGGCCCAGCCACCCTCCCATGCACGAACAGTGGTATTGGCCCACCCCCCCACCCATACACGAACAGCCACCCATACACCCATACAGAATGTGGTACTGATGGGTAACCCGCCCATCCATACACGTACAGTGATATTGACCAACCCGCCCGCCCATACATGTACAGTGATATTGACTAACCCGCCCACCCATACATGTACAGTGGATATTGACCAACCCGCCCACCCATGCACGTACAGTGGATATTGACCAACCCGCCCGCCCATACACGTACAGTGATATTGACCCACCCGCCCACCCATACACGTACAGAGGTGATTACCCACCCGTCCACCCATTCACGTACAGTGGTTATTACCCACCCGTCCACCCATTCACGTACAGTGGTTATTACCCATCCGCCCACCGATACACGTACAGTGGTTATTACCCACCCGCCCTCCCATACACATACAGAAGTTATCAGTATCACTGTACGTGTATAGGCGGGCGGGTGGGTCAGTATCTAATGTTTTTTATATACCACCGTATGTGTATGGGAGGGCGGGTGGGCCATACCACCATATGTGTATGGGAGGGCGGGTGGGCAATACCACTGTATGTGTTTGGGAGGGTGGGTACCACTGTACATGTAGGGGCGGGCGGGTGGGTCAGTACCACTGTACGTGTAGGGACAGGCAGGTGGGTCAGTACCACTGTACATGTAGGGGCGGGCGGGTGGGTCAGTACCACTGTACGTGTAGGGGCGGGCAGGTGGGTTAGTACCACTGTACCTGTTTGACAATAATAATTTTATGAGTCAATAACACTGTACTTGTATGGGTGTGCGGTTGGGTCAATACCACTGTACTTGTATGGGTGGGCGGGTGGGTCAATACCACTGAACGTGTATGGGTGGGCGGGTGGGTCAATACCTTTGTACGTGTATGGGTGGGCGGGTGGGTCAATACCACTGAACGTGTATGGGTGGGCGGGTGGGTCAATACCACTATACATGTATGGGTGGGCGGGTGGGTCAGCACCACAGTGCGTACGATCAAACCACTGTACATGTATGGGCGGGCGGGTGGGTCAATACCACTCTTCGTGTACGGGTGGGCGGGTGGGAAAATACCGCTGTACGTGTATGGATGGGCGGGTGGGTCAATACCACTGTACGTGTATGGGCGGGCGGGTGGGTTACCATCGTTTCGTTACCCATCTATACATCATGTGTTTGGGGTGGTGTATAGGTAGAAAAGTCATTAACTACAACGTGTGAAAGTAAGGTATATTGTTTCAAAAAAATTTCTACTAAGAATATGTCAAATTAAAGCAGTTTTTTGAGTATAAATAGATACATGTAAATGTACTATTGTAAATGTTAAGTTTGACTATTTATTTGAAAAATGTGATATCTTCGAATATTGCAGTAGAACTAAACAACTATTCAAACTTCAGAAGAGAGCCGTGAGGATCATCTTCAAACTAAGACTTAATTTTGTTCTAATCCCCCACTTTTAGTTATTAGTACAAATTATTATTACAAGTTATCTAATCAATGTACGTGTATGGTGGGTGGGTGGGTTAATATAATAGTACGTATACGAGTGGGTGGGTGGGTTAAATAATAGTACGTGTATGGGCGGGTGGGTATTACTGATGACCTAATAAGCAGTATATGGAGATTCTGTTTATTTATTCAGGTTTGTATAACTTTAAATCCTGCTCGACCAACTGTCATAATCTCAACAACGACTTCAATTCAATAAAAATTGCTTTTATTCATGCATTAAAATGGTTTATGCATTCATTTTACTTATGTATTAATGCATAACAATTAAATATGTCCCCAATCACAATCCCTAAGCTTACAATACAGATCGAAAAAATTTGCGTGTTTAAAAGAATAATAATGCTTTACTGGAAGAATATCAACACAAGGTTGGCGCTCAATGGGTTTATCTATACATAATATAAATAAGGGTGGGTGGTAGTTATCAACCGGCAACAACGGGCTACAGCTTTGTTCAACACTGGTATTATTGTAATTACTTAGCACTAAATCTAACGTTAAATTATTACAGTTTAAAACATTATTAAATGAGGATAGATTATGTTCACAAAGGATATTGTTAACAATGTTACCCGAAGATTTAGCAACCGAAAAGTCAAATGCAGTGCCATTAATATCCGGAATGTTAAAATCTCCAAGGATTAGAAATTGGTTACATTGCACATCCATCAAATCAAAAGAATCAGAGTATTCAGAATAGGAACTGAGAACTTGGCCAGGAGGAATGTAAACAACATTTACGATTACAGTAGAGATTGGCAATGACAGTCTGACCCAGAGAGAATCAATGTTAGACGCGACCAGCTGTGGACCTGTTATCAGCTGCACAGCCGATATGCGTTTGTTTACTGCCAGCAGTACTCCCCCTCCCCTACTCCTACCAGTGGCCACTTGATCTCTATCTACGCGAAATACTTCGTATCTACAATCGAAAAACTCACTGTTATCTATGCCGGGTTCAAGCCAGGTTTCTGATAAAGCAATTACATCATAATCTTCGCTCAACGCTGACTCGTACAATTCAAATGTTTTTGTTCTCAGTCCCCGCACATTTTGGTAGTAAATATTTAATTTTAAATTATCTAATAAATGTTATATTTACATACAAATTTATTGTTGTGTACCTTAAATTAAACTATATAGATATATCGAAATAACAATGAAATATTTTATAACATAACAGTCAATAACAAATAAACAATTTGTCAGCACTGCAAAGCAACTTATCG
Organism: Stictocephala bisonia; assembly: GCA_035578905.1. NCBI lineage: Eukaryota > Metazoa > Arthropoda > Insecta > Hemiptera > Membracidae > Stictocephala > Stictocephala bisonia. The sequence goes on along the minus strand of JAQJVL010001222.1, from coordinate 196,619 downwards.
GGTTTGACGTTTTTTATTCTCTTTGTCAATCAACTCCGCCAAGACATCCTCATTTCCAATGACTATCACCCTGCTCGAACTGTCATCCGACTTCCTAGCCTTCACCCTTCCAGCTCTGTCCACCCAGACATACTTATAGTTAAAATCAGACTTTAACTTACGAGCTTTTGCAAAGAGAACTCTTCTTACTGGTGCCAAGGAAACATTGATATACACGGGAGAGTCATTCTTGTAGCCAGTCAGATGTCTTGTAGAAAAGTCCCTTTTCACTTTCCGCTTCTAGAGTAGGTTGTCCGCATCACCCGGCGTAGAAACTTAACAATAATCCCTGTTGTCGGACGATTATTGCCCCCTCCAATCCGATGACAGGCGTCTATCGCATCCTCACTCAGTGTAGTTCTCAGCGCAGCTCCAATCTCGACTACCTTCTTCTTCAAAACATCAGACGACTCGGCTGGACCCCCCTCAGGCACTCCAAAAATCTCCAAGGTATTCCATCTTGAATACTGTTCGAGATCTGCTTGGCGATCAGACATGTCTTTAAATTTAACTTGGAGTCTGTTATTTTCCTCCTTCAGACTGGAAATCTCCTTTTGCTGTTCTTCTATTTGTTTCTTCTGAGTCTCAATTAACTTATTGTTATCAGAGATCAGTTCCAGACAGTGATTCAGACTTTTGCCAAGTTTAGATTCTAGCTTGCTTTGACCTTCAAGGATTTCTCTCTTCATCTCCTCCAACATGCCTCTTATATCGTCTGCGGTAACAGATGCAGATTTACCTGCACTCATGTCGACTGGAGAGGAATCTGAAAAACTTCTACTTAATCTCTTCTTTTGTGTACAAGCGTTACAGGTCCACGGGGTGTTAGACGACGAAAAAACCTCAACTTCAGCTTCCGTAAGGTTAACACAGTTCCAATGAAAATAGCCTTTACACGGTTTGCACTGTATTTTCTGTTTTTCCACTCTTAAAACTGGCTTCGAACACTTAACACAAGTACTCATTATTACATATAAATTCTACAAATGAGGTTAGGTTCGTTTACAACGAAAAGGCAACCATTGAATAGCACAATAACAATATACAAGTAATAAAAATGAATAAAGAGCTCAATCAATAAAGATAATGAAACATAATAATCACTGCGAGTATGCACATGTGTATGACTCATGTATCGACCGGAGCGCGAAGAGCAGGCATCCGACCGCTGTGACTGCCAGCGTACTACTTATCAATGATAAACTGTTTTTTCAACATACATGAAATTAGTATCACTTCATTGGCAATTTTTTAAATTACATTATATTACTTTAAAAATATTTCAAGTTTAAGAGTTTCTGTTGTTTGAAGATTTTAATTACTTAGATTAGCAAACTACTTTTTCCAACAATTGTCTATCAAAGTAATAATGACAAGTAAGTGTATTACTTCATTCCTGCACTCAATACAAGTCACAAAGTAGGTGATTCCTGCATTTAAACACTTTACTGCACTCCAAGTTTTTAACTTAATAACATAAATAATATATCTACGCCGGGTGTAAACAGAACAGCTGATGTAGTGTTTGTTGTTGTCAAACGTTTTGAACGGTTTACATAACCTATTTCTTAAAACAAGTTTTAATAAGACTGGTTATTTAGCAAAATGGTTGGCAATGACATTTATTTTGACAGTGATTGAAGTAATAAATAATACACCGGATAAGTTGGCAGAAACAGCCAACAAATATATGTTTTTATTACTTGTTACTTTTTATATAGTCTACTGTATTTCAACTGTAGAAAAAATTTTATGTGCAACTTGTGCTTAAAGCGTCCTTGCTGCAATTGAGAAACTATACAGCACTCGCCTTCTGAAGAATTTCTCTCATGCAGCAGTAAATATTGTGACACTTAGCAGTAAATATTGGCATGAAAAGCATATTAAAATATAAAATTATAATAAACAAATTAATATTATTATAATTTTTAAAACTATAATTATATTAATTTTGTTGTTATAATTTCATTTTAATTTTAACAAATCATTGTTATAATTTAAAATTATGTATAAATTATGTTCAAATTAATAACGAAAAACATAAAATAAACTCATTAACAATACGTAATATGCCAGTATTTTAATGATTTTAACATCGTGTTCGGCTCACTTATGGACTAAAGTAAATTTTTAAGTGAGCAATTACAAGTTTTGTCCATCTAGTTTGAAATAAGAAGCATACAAGTTGTGAGTGTTGGGGGTGGTGGGATGGTATATTGATTTCACCTCTCCCAGCTGAAATGCAGTTAGTAGCCTAGCATAGTCCTAACCTGCATAGTGACGGCAATGCAATGACAAAATCTATCCTAACTAGTATCCTAAATCCTTACATCCTACAGAAAAACTTCTAATTATGTTACTACATACCTTCAATTCTTAGGTTTAAATGTAATTCTATACTTCAGTCTCTCAAATTAAGTAAATTATGCTAATGATTAGGTAAGTTTATTAAATTATAGTTTGCAGAATGTATATTATTAAAAAGCATTTCAATACTTGTTGCTAAAAATAAATATTGATGATTTATCACAGATCATATATTTTATAAATTAATTTAGCTTGAGGCATTTCATTTTTTATTATTTTGTTTGAAAATATTAAGTAAATGTTTTTCGCAGATGTTCAGTAGATCATATACCAGAATGGTAGTGAGATCAAGAAGATGTCTTCAGTTCAGTTCATTTTTCAAATGCCTTCTGTTTGTTGGATTTACCTGCATTTACTGTTACTTTTCCTATGTCACTCTGCCCTCAACCCGACCAACTAGACCCACCATAACTTACGGCTCAGGGAATAAAACAAAATATGTAAGTATTAAATGTTGTTTATCTTTGATGTGAAGGTAATAATAGACTAATGTAACAAGATCAAAATGTGTAAAATTTTATATAAGCCTATGATTTTTTTTGGAATAAAATAAAAGGCTATTTTATACTTGTTACAAGCAATAAAAATAAAATAGCTAGAAAAAAATAAAAGCTTGTTAAAAACAACATAAAATATATAGCAAAAATATCTAGAACCCTAGATTAAGAAAAGCTATGCTGTACTTTTAGTTTTTAAAAATGTACATCTATTAATTGCACCATTATAACTAAAAGATTATTTTTAAAAAATCACAAAATTAGAAATGAGAAAGATACCAACAAAATATGTAGCTATTTTGATACTCAATAAATTGTTAAAATAAATGTTAAGACATTTTTTAAAATACTTACAAAAAATATATTGACAAATTCAGCATTAAAAACAGTAACAAAAATGACAGCTACGACAGCATACAAAAAAATGCGCAAGTACGAAACTTTTTTTAAGGTAAATACTGTTTTAGAATTCCGCTGTTTTAGCACTTCAGTCAGCGTTCAGTGCATGCACGCTGTGTACCACTATCTGTTGGCAAGCCACAACCTCCATTATGGATTAATTCAAAAGTATTTAAAGTTGCTTATAAGTGTTTAAAATGCCTCCTTAGATTGAAATAGGAATGTGAATGTGAAGTGTACGTTTTCTTAATACTAAAGGTGCACGTTTTCTTAATACTAAAGGTGCACGTTTTCTTAATAAGATCTGTGACGTTTATGTATTAATCACAATGAGTCATGGGGTGGTTGAGAGCTTTTAAAGATGGCTGTATGAATGTGAATCGTGAGGAACGTAGAGGACAACCTTAAAGATGGCTGTATGAATGTGAATCGTGAGGAACGTAGAGGACAACCTTGACTAATTACTGTTGACTTTGTGCAACGGTCAAAGAGAACAGATACTTTATGATTTCATTGTTTTTTGTGAGTTTCCTCAAGTATCACAAAGTATTATTTAAGAATTTGTGTCAGAATCTATGGAGTACTGGAAGTTATGCCCACACTGGGTTCCAAAAATGCTAACGGAGAATCTAAAAACCAAATGTTTAATGAGAATCACTAAACAAATGGTTAACAAGTTCTCACACTTCTAGAGTGTTGCAGTAGGGATGTAGAAATGATTTTTTAAACCAAATTGAAATTGTGACACCTCACATTTTAAATTGAATGTCAGCTGCTTTCATGCCTGTGTAATTCACAGTCGGCGCTATTTTCGATTGAAAAAGGCATTTTCAACACTCAAAAGAAACCATATATACTGTTGAATGAATCCGTAATGGCGGCTGTGGCCTGCTAACATATACATAGAGTGCATGGCGCCGAACGTTGATTGAAAGGCTACATTAGGAAATTGAAAAACGGTATTTACTTTAAAAACATGCCACATAGTTATGTTTATAATGTGTCATAATATGTATTAATATGTGTAAATTGTGATAACGACAATAGGTATTATTAAAAGGATGATAAATAGGGATAAGCAAGGAATATCTTAGGATTAAAAAAGGGAAATAAGGAAATAGACTAGGATTAATCAAAGTGATGTTACAGGTAAAGATGAAAGAAGTTTACAACTGGAGTGTTGTGGAGAAAGACTTACAAGACCGCCAGCAAACGTTGCGTGAAGCGTGTTTAAATGCTCCGGGACCCCGGCTCACACCTAATGCATGGGAGTTTGTTATAGATGCTCATCACAACATCATTTGGTGCAATGTCTTTAAGGCAGCTAGTTCATCATGGATGTTTAACTTCAATCTCTTAGGTATTCACTGTTATATTTTTTTCAAACAAGTGAAAAGTCTCAAAACAAAAAGGTCAAACAGTTTAATACAAGATAGTTAATTTATTATTGTCATCTATTTCAGTAAACAATATTTACCCCTTTCAGACTGAAAGAAATAAAGCTATTACTTTATACATATATATACTATTACATTTGTGTTAGTTGTGTTTCACTTGTGCATTAGTAACTATAAAAGAGGCTATCTATTTACTATGTAGGACTAGGCTCCTCTTAAACAATATGGATTTAAAAAGATAATAGTTCAACTGACTGTTCGCATAAACAATACTGCACTGGCTATGATCAAAAGAGTATACAAGGGCGTTGAGATTGTGTATTAAATGAGCACAGAAGTATTTAAAGTTTAGATCATACATCTTCTCTTTTTACAATAACTCTTACATGGAAGATTAAAGTTTAGTTTCAAAATAAACATAGATCACATTTTTTTACATATTGCAACTAGTAATATTTTAATAATAAAACAATTTTTCAATAGGTGGTTTTGCTGAGAACTTTCTCCGAGTTTCCCACAAAAATCCCATAACTCTACTGCGCTCTCGGTTCCCTCGTCCGTCTGTTTCCCAACTCCTCACTTCTTTACCCACGTCCCTATCATTCCTTATCGCTCGTGATCCTCTACATCGCCTTCTATCTGCCTATCGCAACAAGATCGAGCATGTTCACTCACATTATTACAGAAGACTGGCAAGGTACAAATAATGAAAAATCAACAATTAAATAGGGCTCAGGAAACTTATATGGGAAGATAAGTCTAGACATCACTGAAACTCAATCAGTCAACCTGAAATGATGCAAAATATTTTAGTTGTGGCTTTTATACATTTTAATGTTTTATTGTGTTTCAGTTAGTCGACTTAACTTCTCAAATAATTTTGCCGATGCTCTATATCTTCTTTCTCATCTACTGCTTTATAACTATGACATAATCTTTATGTTAATTAACCAAGCAATCACTATAACCAAAAATTAATTTTTCTTAAATAATATACATTGATTGAATATCAGAGAATTCACAATTTATTATAACCTAAGCAAGTGGCTATATATTCTCTAACAAATTATGAGTGTAAAATTAAAAATATATAAATTCATGATCTATATATAGCCTCTGGACAGTATTATTAAAAAAAATGTTAACCTTATATTTCCAATATAAAAAGATGTTATGTACAACCCCTTGTACTAATATAGTATGTTTCAACTTCAACATGTTGCATGGAATAGAACACAGAAAACTATAGCATATACGTATGATACAATTAATATTTTCTATATATTCATTTACCAATAATTTGTACATGAATTGTATAATTTGTGCAAAACATTCGAAACATTTAAAGTTTCCTTAGGAATTTAACCTAAATTAAAAATACTAATAAAGAATATTACTTTCTTCCCACTTACTTTTATCATGAGAATAGATAACAAATATCAATCTATAAATATAAAAGACAAATACCATTGACCAGCTGATCACAGACAACCGCTAAAAGGCTTTGGACAATAAAACGCAAATATTCTTCATAGATAATCCTATTTGCCTCCTAATGCATACTATGAAAGGATTTAAAAATATTTCTTCTCAAAGACTAAAATAGAGTAGATATTAATATCCCAATACCAGCCAATTAGAGCCATTTTTATCATTCACCATACGAATGTGAGAGCTTAGGACTGTGCAAGTTTGACATAAGAAGTTATTTTTTAACAATATAAGCGTGCAATGTGCAATAAAATTACATAGTCGAGGTGACACAAGCAAATAATGAAGTTGGTGATACCTAGTTTGTGTATAATTTTTTTCAAATGAAAACTTCACTTGTCAGTTAATATAAGCCACAAATCTATGTAAGAACTTTATTGCAATATTTTTTCTAACCATCAACACAGGTGGGGCTTTAATCTTGGACTTCAGACTCTGCAGTTATGCTCAAATGTTTTATTACAGATACTGTCTTAATATGGTAAAATAACATTTGCAATGCACATAAAGCACAATTGGATTTCTTAATTTTAAAATATTTGACTTGATTACAGTGCTATTACATTTCGATACAGGGGCAAGCTATTGAAGGATGAACAGACAGAACCATCATTTGAGGAGTTTGTACGTTATGTCACAGAGTCTCACGGGCGAATGGACGAGCACTGGGCTCCTATTTACCACTTCTGTACCCCATGTTCAGTTAATTTTTCTGTCATAGCCAAGGTAATTGTTTTTTTTCTTTTTAGATTAACAGATAGTTTTGTATAAGGATAATAGTATAAATTTAATTCTCACGTAAGTTGTCAATACAATTCAAGTGTATAGAGTATTGAATTTTGGTTCTGCAATTTTTATTTTATAACAATTTGCTTTGCAAAGTTATTTAAACAATTGTAATGATTGACAAATTTGTTACTGATTTATTTACAATGTATTTTAATTCAGTATTTCCAAACTGAGGGTATAGCAAAATCAGCGAAGACGATCCACTGAAAGCTAATACAGTTATAGAAACACTAAGGACATATTTTTGGTTTCCTTAAATCCTCCTTAGAATCAATAAATCCTTTAATCTAACAATAAAGTAATCATTTTAAAAATATGTGCTATATATTCCTTTGTTGACATATATCCTTTCATCAACTCTGATGTGTCCTGAGTCCTTGCTTGATTTTCAACGTACTGTTTGCAGTCTAAAATATTAAATAAATCCTCAGGACCTACATATTTAAATTCTATGTCACGAGGATGAAAAGTAGAGGACTACGCAAACTTAAAACTAAATAATTTTCACTTGTTAAATGCATACTATTTTACTCTCATTAGATATTTTAATTTTACTAAATGAATAATCTTTACAAAAAATGTAAGTATTTGACTCACAAAGTTTTTGAAATCCATTGGCTAAGTTTCTCAATTTCTGTTTACACAATAATTCAAAAATGTAGGTGGATACTGTTGTTAAATAGTTAAGTTTGATATTTTCATTAAATTGATACTGTTTAAATTTACTCATGTACATGGTATGAATAAAAAGAATTTTTAATTTAATTTTAATGTTCTGAGAGGCTGAGGGCAAAGCTTCAACCACGATGCCAATAATAAACTAGGGTAGCCCCTAACCTACCTTCACAGCTCGAGATTAACTTAGGTAGTCACCCATGATAAAGTGGGTAGGCATGCACATTTATAATCAACTTAGGTACACCCATGATCAACTTGGATAGCACCCCTGATCAATTTGAATGGCTATCCATGAAAAGCTTGTAGAGCTCCTGTGATCAATTAAGTTGACACTCGACATCAGTTCAAGTATCCACTGATGAACTTGAGCATTTATTTTTTTAATTTTTATTTATTTATTCTTAAGACGCCGATCGTCAAGATTTGGGCGAATATGGATTTCGAATGAGTGTGTTGAGTAATCATTTTTTCATTACAAAGTAGCCCCCAATGTAATCTTCAATATGAGTGGCTATCCATCATCAACTGGTGTAGCCACTGATGATCAGTTTGGTCAGCCACTGATGACCTTGAGTAGCCCTTGACCTAATTGTGTAGCCACTAGCCAACTTTGAAAATCCATGATCACTTGGGTAGTACCTGTGATAAACTTGGGTAGCAACTGTGATCAACTTGGGTAGCCACCTAGCAAACATGATCAATTATTAGAGTTGCCAACCGGGATCAATTTGAGTAGCCATTGCCTAATTGGGGTCGGGGAGCATGTGATAAACTTGGGTAGTCACTGACCTACTTGGACAGCCACCTATGATCCAACACAGTTAGTAGTAAACAATAACCTGAGAAAAAACTAAGTAAAAATGTTCTTTTTCTAGTCTCAAAAGTAAAAAAATGTATTCTCAGTTACTTCTATATAAAATTGTTACGATCTTAACAGCTTAAATTTTAAAACATACTAATGAAATTGAGAAATGCCACAGTTAAGATAGTATACATGATGATCATACTTGAATATAATAGTGAGAATGGTTTTATTATATTTCAGATGGAGACCCTTGCACGTGATCAACAATATATCATAGACAAAGCTGGGATATCAGACATCTTAACTCCTGCCAGGATGCAAGCTCAAAACCGAGGGAGAGGGGGTCCACATACCACTACAGATCTGGTAGCCAAGTATTACTCGAAACTGAGTAAAGAACTTATTCACCGGCTTGTCACGATATATGCTATGGATTTTGAAATGTTTGGCTATAACTATTCCCAGTATTATGACATGGTCCTCATGTAGAAAGTACTTGCTTTACACATGCATAAGAAGTCAATTCATTTCCAATTAAAAAAAAGAAACACTAAAGAACATTAAGTATTAATATATTAAGTAAAACATTAATATTATAAAAGAGTAATGTATTTTGTCTAATTCTGCTTTTGACACAGACAAAATATATATGAAAATTGCTTAAATTGAGCAAAAACACTCTTTTGACATTTTGTGATAACGGTACAAACATTTTAAGGATAAATTGTCAAGTCTAACAACATAGGCATTATTATCTTCATATTATTATTTTTTTAAAAATCTTTTGTAAATTTATAGGTTAATTTTATATGCACTAGGCATAGGATTTCAATAAAAAAAACTGATAAGATTGTAATAAGATAAGAATCTGTAAACAAACTTGTTAAACACTGATGTTAACCAATTATTAATTAATAATATTATTTTATTTTCTCATTGCAAGCTTTTAATAGAAAATTGTCCAGCTTGCAAAAAGTAATTGCATAATTTATTTCAATGTAGTTTTTTATATCAATTCAGTATAGTTGTTATAAATAACAACAAATTGTAAATTTAAAGAATTATACTTTATAGAAGACATGAACAGATCAAAATGTTTGTAAATATATGGTTAATGCGTTGAAAACAATATTTTTCATAACAATATATTGTATTTTTATATTATGTATAATATTTTATTTTTACTCAGTAACTAAGTTAATTTTATTTAGATCTATATGTGTCTACATTATTGGTTAATGGCATTTTAAATTAAGCATAAAGCAATATCATAAAAATGATACTTATGGTGGCTATATATTTTTAAATTAGATAGAAGACATGTGCACAATTTATTGATAGAGGATTGAGGAAAAACTGTTCAAACATTAAAATTTAAAAATGCCCCATCTTAAACTTATTTATGAACCGTTTCATCATTTTTCCAGATCCTAGTGTAATATATTTTCAGAACTATTGTTGGAATTGTTATATATTATATCAACTCCAAGTGCTTTGAGAGGTTACTACAGTATCTCATTATCCCTTTAATATATACCACACTATTATAAAAGATAGCTTAGACTGAATTACAATTTTTCTTCAAAAAGCCATATCACTAAAATATGTGCAATAAAAATATAACCATACAAATTACGTCACTCAATTGATTTAGCAAGTGACAATTGCACATTTTATTTAATATTGACTGATTATGCAATCTAATGCATAAGTGAATTCAAGACTATAACCTACCTATATAACGAGATATTTTGAAAGTAGTCATGGAAACTTCAACCTGAATTATAAATTATTTTATACATTATGATGATTGTCCATAATAAGGTCTCCAATGCTTGTTCACATATTAAACATCATTTTATTGCAAAACCAATTACAGATCCTGAAATCTAGGACATTTAGCTATTCTGCAATGAAGTTCCTGTCATGCACTTTTGGAGTCGCTCCAAGAGCTTTTTCATAACCGCCTCATACACTCTCTGGCCTACTCATGCAGGTAATAATTAACAGCTGTCTCCAGCTTTTGATCGATTGAGAATTTCATTCCCCAAGTGTTTTTTCATGTTGGGGAACAAACAGCAGTCACTTGCAGTAAAATAAGGGCTGTATGGAGACTTGGCCAATGATTTATCTCTAGAATTTGAAGATAAGATCCGTCGTGATTCAGGCAATGTGGGGGCGGCATATTTGATGATGCAAATGAATGCCCTTTGTCAGCCAACCCCTCACTGTGTTCTGTATAAACCAATAAAATCTTGTCCACGATAATCTTAGAGATGTCCTCTGTTCGGCAATCTCATTTAGTCGTACGGCAATCAGCAAAGCTTAAGTTCCTCAACCTTTGTTATTGTCTCATCCAAAACTGATGGACAGTCACAGCCGGCAGCGTCATGCACGTTTGCTCAGCCTTCTGCAAACTCCCTGCACCACTTATTCGCTATACCCTACACCAGGTCATTTGCTAAAAGGTTTAACGAACATCTACCAAGGAAATTGTCCAAATCCGCTTATACCAAGGGTATCTAATATATTCTAAAAATAACTTTACTAGTTTCAATACAAACTTTGAAATTCTTCATATTTGCAAAAATGCAACTACATGAATACTATTAAAGAATTTGAAATTTACAAATCATCTAAGAAATCCTACAATATTTACTTAATGACAAACTATCTTTTGAGTATATAATTTATAATACAGCTATAGAAATTTTAGGTTGAAGTGGTAATGAGAAGAAAGGGCCTGATAAGGATGAACTGGTTGCAGGGGGGTGCTACGTTACACATCGCCACAATACAAGAGTCATACCTTTACTTTTGTTGGCAACACATGTGCGAATACCCGTTTCATCAACTGGCCAGTTTTTTAACTATCGTTGTATCGAGTAAAGTTAATTTTTGTCTATAATTATGACTTTTCACCACACAAGAAGTGATGAAGAAGAATGTGCCTTGGTATCATTTTGATGTTAAATAATTTGATAATGAAATACTGAGTTTTGAAACCATTGGTCGTTCCAACCAATAGTGGATCACTCGGCAGTACCCAGTTAATTTAAAACCTTTTACTGGTAAATTACTATTTACCTGATTTTACTACTAATATTGATGATCTCGTTTAACATTTTAGAAAACCTATTGCTATTATTCTGCACAATATAAAAGCCAAATTTCTGCTACATACATTAATATAAAAAAAATTAACAAACTAGTACACATTAAAAACAATAATACTCACTAGAGAGCACAGTGAGGAGAAAGATGTAATCAGAGAAAGTGATCAATCCAGAGCTGCCCAACTTGTAGAAGATGCTGTCCTCATCCAACGCCAGTTCTAGCTTCATGTGTACATTCTATTACAACACAGCTACATGTTACTCAGATAACATTGGCAGAGCACAGTAAATATAGTAATATGCCTCTGATTAGTCAACTTCGATTATCCACAGAATTGAATCGCTAATCAGTCACAGATAATGTGAACTTGAGATAAACTATATATCTGTAAAGAAATCACGAAATAGAGGTGTCCTTTACAGTATTTAAGACATTCAATTATTAAGTAATTAGTATTATAGCCTAAAAATATCATAAAAACAATTAGAGCACTGTGCTTAAGTATAATAATTTCAACTTAATACATCAAAATAGACATCAATACATAGATAAGTGACAATTCATTCCTTTTTATTGTGTTGTGTCATTTTATTTTGATTCGAACTCTCAATGTGTTACAAAAGCATACCTGAGATTGTCACAAACCTCTTCCTCCAGACATCCAACCAAATTCTTAATGATTGGTATGCTATTTTTAGGAAATATAACCCTGTATAGTACTTCTCTTAAGTATACATTGTGCATAAAAGTTTTTATTACTGTATGGTGCTGTTAAACAGAAATCAGAATACCTCGTGAAATAAAATTAAATGGCTCTTACATTAAGCAAAGTGTATTCATTAACAAGATCTGTGCTTTGAGACAAGCGCTTGTTTGTCATGAATTTAATGTAAATTTACAATAATGTCACCCTTAAAACTGCAAAATTTCGTACCTTCAGCTCAATTGAAATTTACTTTAAATGACCTGCTTGGCAAACAAATCAAGAGTTAACATTGTACGTTTTCCATTAAAACATTGGTCGTTGATAGTTATAAAAGTCGACAATTTGCATGTAGATAATCGAGAGTTGACTGCAGTTTGTTTAATGGTGTAATAAGTATGGATCACATACTTATTACACCATTAAACAACCTCTGTTTTTTCTTCTCTGTGGCTACACTCACAGCCATTAAATTAAAATTTTACTCATTTAAGGGGACAATGAGTTTAAATCTCAGTTTGTAAAACTACAAGAAAATTAATTAGATTGATACAATTTCTTAATTCAAGCTGTACATGTCATTCTTCATAAAGACAATCCTGATGACATCTGATCTTGTGAAGAATTAGGCAAATTATTGAACATTCTACAAACAAAATATTTTAGTTGTTTTAATACAGGGTTCTGCATCAAGATGTAATTATGCTCTATATGGAATATTATGTTAAATAAATAGACCAACAAGCTAAATTGTACATACATGGACATAAAGTTTAAGAAAAAATGTTAAAAATGAGATTTCTGTTAAGATGTTGAAAGTTATTAGTTTGTGAAACTTAACAGATTCCAATTTTGTGAATTTGTAAGTAATATAAGATAAGAAGTGACAGATTATTTTGTAATAAGAAAACATCTATTGGTTAAAATTGTTTTATTTTGAAAAAAAAGGATAGAGTAGAATTTAGATAAAAAACAGTAATTTTTTAAATGTTGTCTAGCCACCAAAGGCGACTGAAAGATTAAATGACCCTTCTTACACAGACTTGGGTACAATAGGTTGGTACCATCTTGTGCTGTAATTCAATTGAAACATTTCTGTGTAATTACATGAAAAAAATCTAAAAATGAAAATTTGTTTTATTTTTGTTTATTGCATTCAGATCTATTTAATTGAAATAGATCTGAATAGATTAAAGTCTAATAGATTAAAATAGCTCAACAATTTTTATTTTACTTATCATATTGAATTATGTAAATAATTTCATAATCAGGCTTAAGGTTGTTTGAGCCTGTTTTAAATGAATTTGCAATTAGAATTCAAAATAACAAAAAAATTAAAATATTACATAAGCAAATAGTGTCTAGTAGTTTTAGTGAATTCTATAAATTATGCTGGTTGCATTGCTTATTGTTACCAGCATGTGTGCGTGTGTGAGTGAAAGGTCATTAATCTATCAGCCGCCTACTCTGTCTGGATAAACTAAAATAAACTGATTTTAAACTCTACTTTTTTAGTACATTTTATTTCAGAAATGTCAATAAATCATGTATTTTATTATTAGTAGCTACAGCAGTCCTTCAGATATAAATAATTAAGCTTGTCATGAATTATTAAAAAGATTTCCAAAATTGCAGAACTTTAAATATCTAAAAAAATACCCCAAACAGAAAGTGTATTTGCATATTCACATTACATTAAGTAATAGTTTATAAATAAAACATATATTTAAACCTAAATATATGATATTTAACCTTTATATTATAAACATTTATAACAACTAAGCAGAAAAATATAATTAAAAACTAAATGTTAATAAACAATTAAGTTATAGTTTTTATTCTAATTTATTTTAGATTTTTTTTTTAGTTTAAAGTCATTTATTTTTTAATATTAATATTTAATTTACAGTATAGACAATGCAAAGCAAATTACGACATAGAGAAATTGTGATAGAGAAACATTTCAGAATCAGCATGCACATGCTTTGCAAGCTAGGAAAAGGAACACTTGCATAACAACACGGTTGAAAATCAATCACTAAGGTCATAAAATGCAAAGGGATGTCATAAAAAAACTATATATATTGCAACATATATATGTTATATATATATATTACAACAAATTATTAATACAACACAATAATAGACAATAGAACTACGGCCTTCTGGAACTTAAGAGTAAAGTGAACAAGAGTACTCTTAAGTATTCCAGAACACTTCACCAACAACAATGGAATGAAATGGTTTTCAAGAAATTGTACACAGTTAAAGAAAGCTAAAACAGGCAAAATAAATGTTATCTTATATTTGTTTGAGTGCAGTTTAACATTGAATGGATCTGAAGACCGGACTCTTTGTAAAAAATCAGAATAGAAATTTATAGTTTTAGAAAAAAATATATATATGCAGTGAACTATCTTTGGTGACCAAGGAACTTTGAGAATATAAACAAATAGAGAACTTAGGAATCTACATTATGACCTTGATATCATTGCCCAAATTAAAAATAAAATGCTAAAATAATTAACAGAAGGGGGCTGGAATCCACACTAAGAATGGCATCACAAAATTCTCCAAAAGGCAGATAACCCCAGGGGTTCTCTAGACTACAGTGGTCAGATCAAGAACTGAAAGACATGAAGATGGAACGTAGCACCAGAGCTGATGGAGGGCCAAGACAGATGGTAAGGCCTAAAACCTTCTTTGAGTAGTCACATAGGTAAGGTAAGATATATTTGTTTTAGTGTAATAAGAGGGCAAATGGAGATGATAAGGCATCGACACGTGTTAAGAAAGCCATTGGTACTAAAGTAATCAACTAGTGAGTTTCCCATCACATCTAGTGAGGTACTACCTGGTTCATTTTTTCCATCAATACATCAGCTGATGGGCTTATTGCCAATACATCATTCTCCTTGTTTCATTGTTTTAAAACTCTTTCAGATGTTTTTCTCACCAGGGATATAATCATCCATTGTACAAAGTAATTTAAATATTAGAAAATGATTTTTTGACATAAATTATTCACTGTATTTTAAGTCCTATAAACTTAAAATACTAAAATTTGAAGCTTTTTTATTTACACTCTAAGATTTTGTTTATATAAATAATTTAATCACTGCTTATATAACTGCAAATAGTGTCATAAGCATAATTCTCCTTAAAATGTTAATGAAAAAGTAAGGTGTTTATGTTTCAGTAATGTTATAATTAATGTAGATTACAATTGTTATGCAAAAAGACAATGAAGTAATAAGCAACAGACAAACATTAACTAACAGACACAATGTAAATGACATGAACATAGACATGGTATGCCATGGGACACCAATCCACAAAACAGTGGTTGGGCTGAGAGTCCTACTGAATAAGTTCCATCAAGCTCTGCATTGCAACTATTTTCAATTGAAATATTTTGAATTTCTCTTGCAAGACTTATGCTGACATAAGATTACGTACAAACATTTTATTTTAATTGCCTAGCAATGAATATGAATAGGTAGATTGAAACAATTTATTATTAGCTTGTATTAGTTTGAAAGTATTAGTACAGAAAGTTTGGTATTATAGATACTATAAATGGAAAAAATTCAGCTAGCTCCCAAGTAGTCTAGCTTTTTAGTTAGTAATACTTACAAAGACACGTAGAACAACACAGGCATTATTTATAGCCTTATATCATAAAAGATTGTACTACAGTAAAACCTGTCAACTACCTGAGCATTGCAGAAAGGTAGTTATCGACTAGAATAGTGGGGGGGGAATCAAGGAACACGGTGCTGTTGTCATATTTTCACTAGATCACTCTGTCGCAACAGGAGCTTACGGTCATTTTATAAACTTACGGTCATTCTCATATTAAATATGAGAATGACCGTAAGTTTATACAATTTTTTATATCTTTTAAATTCATATTTAAAAGGTGCAAAGAAAAATATTGTGAATCAGCCTTATTCCTTGCAAAGTGGTTATAAAATGATTTTACACTAAATGTAAAGTAAGTAATATAAGGTACATCAGATAGGATATTAAAATAAAATTTATTAATGATAATTTTTCATTTAGAACTGTAAAAAGTGCCCTTGCAAGTTTGAACGTCAATTAATAGATAATTAACAAGAAAGTGATGTTCAAATGTGCACATACACTTTTCTCAGTTTTGGGGTTAAAATTGAACATATTATAGACAGATTTTCTGGACAGTTACCAGTGCGACGTAGTAGAAGGCATGTAAGTTTTTACGAAGCTCTCCTCCGCTGTGTGACCCTAACCCTTTCACTTGCTTGATGTTATAAGTCATAGGTCACACCCCATTCAATCTTACTTTCTCATTATTGCTTTTGTTTTGTAACTTGAGATGTTTTTAGTAAAGGATGTTTAGTAAAGCCAAACAGACTACTCATGGATAATTTACTGATACACCCTACTGTTCAAGCTATAAAAATTTTAAATAATATTTCACAACATTTAACATTGTTGACAATAGATAAACATAGTTAAATTTGATTATGCTTTGTAGGGACTGTATCCAACTGAGTCCCATCAAGGGATTTTCGAGTTGCAACGATGCCCTTAAATTACTGCTCCAGTTGTGACAGTTCATTTGCAGCCATACTATCAACGATGGATGCATATATGTACAGTAATAATTACCTTCCCACCTACCCATGAACGTACAAAGGAAATTGCCTATTTCTATATTTTGTTCTGTGATGACTACCCCACACCAGTGACACTATGGGGCAGGGCATGCTAATATGCATCAATCAAATGCTAGCTACCATCTTGTTTGTTCTGATGATTGGAAAGGGAAAAATTCTAATTACTTTGAAGGGCAGTGTGCTATCCTCCACAAGTTTCAAATATAGGTCTAGAAAACCAATCTATAGTTCAAATAGATATAAACTGCTTTCAGCAATCATGAATGAAAATAAATATCATTATGTTGTTTATTGGTGTAATTATTAGTATGTGAGCCAAAACCACAGAGAAGAAAGAAACAGAGGTTGCATTCCAATATTGTGGTGAACAGGTATAAAGTACTGTAGTTAGTTTTTCCAGTTCACCGTGTGGAAGGTAAGACCAGCACTGTTGACAGTCCCTCCCCTTATCTCCTTCAAACCCTCAAGGATAACAGTAATAATTATTAGAACAGATTTACAAAGATGTCCATTAGTTGCAATTAGTTTGTAACATTACTCACATAGGCATTTCTGCTGCCATAAGAAAGCAACCTCTGTTTTTTTTCTTCTCTGTGCCTACACTCACAGCAATTACCTTTGAATTTGACTCATTTCATGGGACAATGAGATTAGATCTCAGTTTGTAAAATTATGAGGAAATTATAAGGTATTGGATTGATACGATTTCTTAATTCAAGCTGTACATATCGTTCTTCATAAAGACAATCCTGATGACATCTGATCTTGTGAAGAATAAAGCAATAGTATGATTATTATTAAACATAACTCTTCAGAAATTACTTAGACATTTGAAATCAATAACAAATGTGACTGAAAAATTGTTTTCCAACCACTGAAACCTTGGATATTATGAATAATAAACAATTCCAAATACCTGGGTACAAAATATGGGCACAACATCAGAAAATATGTTTCAAATATTCAATTCATGAGTTGAAACATATTTTTATGAACACTGTTTAATAGCTATTTAAACTTAAATTAGGTACCTTGTTGAGACTAACTCTATATATTGTTAAAATTAACTTATATTATTATTCTTTCTATTTACAATCTACAGAATTAAAATCTAACAGGAGAAATAGCTCACCAAAGCAAACTAAACTGATGTTGAAAAAGAGGAATAACTAAGATATGTAAAAACAACTAACAGCTACTGCACATCTGGAATGTCAATCAGCAAACTGAGCAAAAGCGTGCTTCTTGATAACAAATAAGGCAAAGCATCAACTAATTATAAAAAGTAAGAAGGAGTAACCAGAGTGAGAAAGAGAGAGAGGAAGATACCTCATCATGGTTCTGTAACAAGAATATACGTCAAGAAACATTAGTCAAGCTTTAGACTTGTTTGATTATCACAGCTGATTTATTAAAACAAGGTTAGTTGATTTATTTGTGTCTCATTGTGTAAATAGTTCAACTCATGTGGTATACTTTTAAGTTAGAGTAGTTAAGTAAACCACAGTTATTTTATAATAACTCTTAACATGAGCAGTAGTGAACATGATACATGTTATGTAACCTAAACGTGTTAATAAACATACAAACCTACAAAATGTTATTGCTAAAACAGTGCTACTTTCATTTTGAATCAGTAATTAGTATAGTACTAGACGATTCTCGATAGGCTTCTTACATTAAAGAAGATTGATTTGTGTGATTTTCTTTTCATGAAGTTCCTGCATTGTAACATATTCAAGGGAAAAAACTATGATGGATTTGATAGTACAGTAGAATCTCAGTTATCAGAGTCTCGATTAACCGAGTTAGTCATCAGATGATGAAAAATTAAACATAAAGCTATTTTAATAGCGTGACACATTATATAATCGTTTGACAAGTAATCAGTGTCTCTATTGGCTGTTGGTGCTAGGTTAAGGCACTGCAGAGCCGTCACGAGACATATTTATGATATTGTATCCTACACTACAGGAATAATTTTCCCACCCAAATGCATTCACTCATGACACATCACCACCTGACACCATCGGCTTAGACGACTGCTCTCGCACTAAATGTGATTGTTTTAGTGTGTTGACTTTCGTGATTTTACAATACAGTATCGGAAATATTGTTGTAATTTATTGCTGTTACTGTTATTGTTCAATATTTTATTCGTGTATTTTGATATGAGTGGTAAATGGTTGACAGTGGCTTATAACGAAATTGAAATGATCAATCAATCAGTGTTTTAGTCGCCGATGTGTACGACAAATGTGGTATTGACACAATCATTTTGTTTCGTTAAAATGTTGAATGGTTCCCTGTACTATGAAGAGAGTAATTGGTACCCTGCACTTAAAGTTAAAACCAAGACGCAAATACTACAGTGGACCGCAGATAGATGAAATAATATAAAAAGGTTTCGTTGTCAACAAATGTAACATTAGAGGAAATTGCCCATCCACAATGCTGCCTATGGACATTACATTAGAGGTTTACTATTAAATTTTATTACTGTAGTTTTTTTTACTGATTGTTGTAGAGTTTTAAAATTGAATACTTATTCCCAGCTTCTTGACATCTTGCAGTAATACAACTTTTAACAGACATAACCTGATGTTCCTACTTTTTAACAGGACTGTAACTACATTTACGCTATTTTGTGTTTTTCTTGTAATACACTAGTTTTGTAGTTTATTTTTGGCTTTTACATTATTATTCCATAACCTCCATATTATCTGAGATTTTACATATCTGAGGTGGTCCCGGTCCCAATTACCTCGGATAACCGAGAGTCTACTGTAATTTACCAATTTGCTGGCGTGGTGGCTCAGTGGATAAGGCTTCAGGGGGCAAGGTACAAGGATTGAATCCTCAAATGAGCTAACGATCGGTACTTCACTTGTTGAATAAAGCTCACATACAGGCCTATGTGAACTGGCAAGTAAAGTATTTGGGAGAAAAAATCAATTATTATTGATAATAATATTTTAATTTTGTATAGTAAAATAATATAAAGTAAACTGTTCAATAAAATACAACAAAATTATAAATACCCTATAAACATTTATATTGGGAAGAGAAGATGAAAAAAGGAAATTGAACCATCCTCATAATAAAGTTCAACACCTTTCCTGAGGGGAAATAATTGATAATATTATATAAATTTTGTGTGTGTGAATTTTTAAAATTTATATAACACAGACAAGTAATTTTAGCGTGATTTTTTTACCTTTCCTTTTAGTTTGTTAATTTCTTACTTTTTCTAAACAGGTCTGAATTTTCTTCTGATTATTAACTTTAGTTAAAAATCATTATTCAATAGTTTGGTTGAAATATTGAAGAAAATATGCTTACTATTATTAGATAATTATTTGAATGCAGATATTAAGCACTTAAGCTAATATTTACAGCCTTACTAAAAACTGACTGCTATACTATAATAAATCGTTTCCTACCTAAAATCATTTCATGGAAAAACTTTGTTATTATTTACCACTGCAACAATAACTTTAAATTTCCTATAATAATAAATCACAAAAATTATATTAATGAAACTGAGAATGAATAATTTGATGATAAGAAAGTCAAGGCTTTTCCGTTGAGGCTGAAAGTGTTGAAACTTTTAAAAATAATAGGGTGGAAACACTAACACAAAAGACTGAACGTGGTCAATAAACTAGTAACAATTAATGTATTTAAGCACCATACAAACCCTCAAAGATTTTGAAATGTTCATCACCTATTGGCAATGAACATTTCATCTATTGATGAAAACAGGTCTATATTTTCGGATAAGATAGATTTATTAACCCGAAAACATGGGTTTTAATTTTAAAAAATTGAAGAAGTAAATTTTACAATAAAGTACTTTTTAGAAAATGTAATTTTACGATATATTTATATTATTTAGCATGATTTTCCAACATTTTTTCCAGACATTGTTAATTTTATACTGGACATAAATTTGAAACTATTTTGGTCTATGGCTATTATATCTCAAGAAAAACATAAAACTACTATCGTGGCAAATTGCATACCTCAATCATAAAGGTTATGATAATTCAAGTAACCACCAATAACAACTGGGAATACCAGAAATTTGATTATAAAAATTCCTAAAAGAGGAGATTTCAGATTTTTCAGTAAAAACAGGTTTTCTATAGTTCAAAACAACTTCAGCTATAAATATAAGCTTATGTTTTACCATTAAAAAAAGAACAATAAAAAACTAGTCTCAGAGCGGTCTATAAAGGGCATAGTTGCCAAAATTAAAAAAATAAACCCATAAAGTAAAGTATTTTAAGCTCAATTGCTAAGTAATATTAGAGGGGGCAAATAATTCATTGTTACTAAAAATAATATAATATCTTGAACACTTTTCAATCTGCTTATGTTCTTAGCTTAACACACTGGCTTACACATTGAATCATCAGTACCACAGATCAAATATTCAATCGTTGAGTATTTTAAGAACCCATTATTTATTATATTCACCACCAAATATTAATATTCTATAGAAAAACACAAACTGAGAACAAAGACATGAAACATTCATGAAACACATATTTAACATGAAATACAAATACAAAATTACAACGTGACATGACATTGTTAAAATAAAAAACTATCTCCTGTTAGAACAAAAGTATATTATTTACAACATTTATAAGACACAGCACACATTCTAGTGAAAGCATATTTATGCATACATAACAATCAGGCTGCACCATTCCACATCCATCCTTTGATGTTCAACACAAAACGTTTGTGAAATATCCATGGACTGTGAATAAGTAGCTCATAAGTTGAAATTAAAATGGTGCTGGTTATTTATTAATATTGTATATTAATTTATTTCAAAATAACTACAATTTATGAGTAACACAATAATTCATAGATTTAAATAACATTAATTTAATTTAAAAAAATATTCCATTCTACTTGTATTTTAATTTGGGAGTTCATTGGTATGTTATTTAAAAATAAATAGCTAAAATTATTCTATTCAACGTTAGTTATGAGTATAAATACTATACAGACTTGTTTAAATAGTAATTCATAACTGGATATTATTAGATATATTCAGTCACTACAGCTACTGACACATGAAGGGTTTTAGCTTTTCACTTTTAGAACTGTTTATTTCATATGTTTTGTTTTTGTTGTTTTATGAATATAAATTAAAATGAATCTATTTCCCTCACATATTTATGAAAATATTGGTCTATAATACAATTAATTTGAAATTTGAATGCATTGTGATTTAATAAAATATTATTGCTGTTCCTCACATCTCAGCCTCTATGGACATCTGTCTTCCCAGTCATCATCTTGCAGCCCTCTGTCTTCCTAATCATCATCTTGCAGCCCTCTATCTTCCCAGTCATCATCTTGCAGCCCTCTGTCTTCCCAGTCATCATCTTGCAGCCCTCTGTCTTCCCAGTCATCATCTTGCAGCCCTCTATCTTCTCAGTCATCATCTTGCAGCCCTCTGTCTTCCCAGTCATCATCTTACAGCCCTCTCTTCCCAGTCATCATCTTACAGCCCTCTGTCTTCCCAGTCATCATCTTACAGCCCTCTCTTCCCAGTCATCATCTTGCAGCCCTCTATCTTTCCAGTCATCATCTTGCAGCCCTCTGTCTTCCCAGTCATTATCTTGCAGCCCTCTTTCTTCTCAGTCATCATCTTGCAGCCCTCTTCTTTCCAGTCATCATCTTACAGCCCTCTGTCCTCAGTCATCATCTTGCAGCCCTCTGTCTTCCATTGTTTCTAGAACATTTTCCTCCAATGTCGTTCTGGGCTTTCCTCTCTTTCGGCTCTGAGGTCGCACCCAATTAAAGAAGTTTCGCTGGCTAACTTTCTTCATTCATTCTAGTCACATGTCCATACCATCTCAACCTTTTGCATCAGTAATTTTAGTAGCAATTCTCTTACATTTAACCTCTTTATTTCTCACACGATCTTGTGATATGAGTCTGTAACATAACCTCCAGTATACTGTCACCATAGCTTTCATTTTATTTTTCAGTTGTTCTGTCAACTTCCAATCCAATGCAGCCCTCTCAATGGTAGTTTTATAAATTCTCATTTTAATATTAGTTGTTATCCAAGTCCAAGAAAATTACTTCTTAGGATTATGAGTTATGTCTCTTAAATTGGAGACATTTAAACTGTACCACATGACTTTCTCTGTTGCTATTATACAATTGTTATTGTAATAGTAATATTTTATAAAAATAACTCTAATCTCCATGAATATGAATATAAGATTTTTTGATTTGATTAGAATACTTGAAGATATTACAGTAGAACGTCGATTTACCGAACGTCAGTCATCCGAAACGTCAATTAACCGAACCAAACCTGAACAAAATATTTTTTTTATATACGCAAAATACACGTTGTTAATTTATGTTCCAACAATTATATTTAATATTTTTTATTTTTCAATAAACGTACCATACTACAGTAACTGTATACAGTACATATAGTGCATATTTTATTACGAAAAAGATATTATAGTTAGCGCACAGCCCGCGCGGCGTACCGCTTCTGCCAGACTCGGTGCCTGCGCTGTAACGTCAGGCCTTCCAGGAAACGACGAAAATAAACAACGGGCGCGCCGTGCACCTACCACTGTCTAGTGTGAGCTTCGCTGTCAAGCGTTTGTACTACAGTAATTGACATTGAATGTGCACAGTCGCTTGTTAATCGTCATTCACTCGTGTAGTGCAGCGCTGAAACTTTGTAAAGTTGTTTGTTTTCTTTAAGCTAGTGTTGAATAGTATTAGACTCTAGTTTCAGGAACATTAGTCCAGTAAGTTTTAACTGGACTACTTCACACAAAATTAAAGTATTATGTGGATACAGTACTTAAATGTGTTGTGTTTTTAATTTCAATATGCCCAATCCATTACATAAACTTATCAATAAGCGTCTATAATGGCATGGTTAAAATATGTTTGATTATCCGAACATGTCGTTATCCGAACACCCTGAGGTCCCAATTAGTTCGGATAATCGACTCTCTACTGTATTAGTGAAAAATAGTGTTACAGAGATCTCTTGAATAAACATACTGCAACCACAATGACAGCGTTTTCCTTGCACCTAACACTATCCTGTTGCCGATCCAGCTGTCTCATACTCAGACTGGCTTCATCATTGCCAGCTGCTTTAGTGTGTAACAAACTATGTAAACAAAGGCGCTGGTCAATACATGCTAGAAAAAAAAAGTACAATTTCAGAGAGGAGAGTTTCACACGTTATTTGATGAGTTGAAAGAAGATAACAACAAATTAAAAAAATATTTCTGTATGTCTTAAACAGTCGAAGTCTTAAAAGTCGAATTTACCACAGCACAATGTTCAAAAGAACTCATTATTGTTAGAGTGAAGCAGATATCCCGCCACATCAGTGGTGAGCACTTCATCTTAATTCCAAGAAGACACTTGGCCATTGCTCTCTCGCAGGATGCTTCATAAATAAACCCATTTCATTAATGTATTTAGAGTGAACATGTGCCAATCTCAGACGTTTAAAAAAAACTGTCATAAGTATCATGCGGTCACTCTGAAAACACAAATTCAGGCGTGTTTGTGCATAAATGTTCCCATTTAATTCAATAGAATTAGGAACACAGTTTGTCTGTTCATTGATACAAAACTTGTTGCATAAAACCAGCCTAACATCAATTATTTGGAAAAATGTATTCTATCAACCTCCATTTATTGCCAGACTAAAATGTATTCTATCAACCTCCATTTATTGCCAGACTAAAATGTATCATCCACAATGTGTTAGTTATGTTAATTTAGATACAGATACTCTGTAAAGCTTCATATGAAATAAAGAATATTTCCACCAAAAGGATAGAAAAGGACAAGCAAAGAAATTAAGGAGAAAAGGAAAAATAGAAGATGATTTATATTTTAAAAAACTTACTATAATATTTCCAAAAGTTAAATATGAAAGCTGTCTTAGACAATTTAACAGGTTTTAGGTTAATATTATATGCTTATGTTTACCGTTTGACTGTCAACCTAAGTGTACTTTTTTAAATAATAAAAAAATTCCATGTACTATTGAAAAAGGTATAATTCACTATAAGTTAATTAAGATGTATTGAAGATCTATTTTATAAAAATTTGTCAGTTAAAATTAATTTTTCAGCACCATGGTTTGTATACAGGTAGCACTGTTTCAATAGTTTTAAAGCAGAGACCCCTTCTTGAGGACTGTAAAAAGCTTAAGTGAAAATATAAGAAAGTGTATATAATTGTTTTACGTGTTAAAGCTCAGGAACTTATAATGACATAAACGTCAACTCACCTTGGGATCATACCGTTTGTACTGGTCCAAACCCAGACCTAAGAAAAACATAAAAATGAGTTAAAAATGACTTTGCAATGTGTAATTATTAAATTAAAAATGTTTACTGTTATCAATGAATATCAATAAGCAAAGTAGCACAGATTTAGAAAAACCATGTATATTTTACAGAAATCTATTGTAAAATGAAAAAAAAAAAAAAAAAAAACTATACTCTAACTTCACTCACTTGATTAAGATCATTTACCAGTCTACTATCCTAAAGGTCTGTATGAACAGGGGATTAGTGTTACTAATAAAAATAATTTAAATAATGTTCTCCAAGACACCAATACCTTTGCTACAATTATTTAGATTCAATGTTTAAAATACAACGAAAATTGTTAAATATTAAATAGAATGTTATTTTTTAGTTACTCTTTTTTTTTGTAATAAAGTACAATAGAAGTTTTATTAGACAAATAGTGTGGGTTAACCTAATAGTTATTTGAAAACCCTTAGTAAAATTTTAATTTTTAAGCCTGTACTTTAAAATAATAAATACAAACAATATTAAACAAAAGATGATACTTTTTAGATATGAGGATGAGAAACACACCCATATATATATTACATCTGATAATCAAGTAAACCTGAGGTTAAATTATACCATTGATTACCTCTGGTGTTTCACTTCAGCAAAAGTGAGCCAAGTTAGTCAGCTGATGGCAGGGTGGTTTAATGTAACACTATTGTCATCTGAGTGAAAACATTACTTTAAGTTAAATACTGATTGTCAAGTTTGTTGAAGCTAAATCTTACACTTAATATAAGAGAGCTGATGTTCCTTTTGAAACAGAGTTAAAGGAAAAAAGAACACGGGCAGGGTGGTTATTAAGAGAACGGCCGAGTATTTTTTCTCAAAGAATCGTTGAAGAAGGTTACAAAGAAAAATTAAGTTTTTCGGTCAACTTTTTTACATGATTAAGTGTAAAATGGTACAATTTAAAACTTATTAGCATATAAATGACAACTTATAAAAACGATTTTTTATTTATTTATTTATTCATAAGACGCCCATCGTCAAGATATGATGAAAAGAGTATAAGGCTCACATGTTACTGATCAAGTTGAGCTTGCAAATCTAATTCTCAAAGTGACTTAGATGATCAAAGAAGAGATTGAAGAGTGGTTGAATGCAGAGAAATAATACCAGTTGAGAGATGAGGTTATTGCTCTTATATTCAACCACTAAAGCTTCGTTTCCATTACTATAAACATGTGACTATAGGCAGAGTCATCCTTATCAAATGCTAGGTCTGGAGCAAAATATTTTTGGAAGGCCTTTTTTAAGAAAGTGGTCTTCCCCGATTAAAAACAATTCTATTGCAATAAAAGTTTGCTTTGAGTATTTTTTATGATGTCATTTCATCTAAAACCATACCAATTATCTACACTTTTTTTTATTTGCCAGGTTTGAGTCTATTTTTATTTTTTATGCATAAAATACTTCACTGTTTAAAGAATTGAGATAAGAAAGAAATATAATTAATGACCATGGTATAAACTCTTTCACTCCAAACTTTTAATCAATAAACCTTAGGAAAATTATAATAATTTAGATGGTCTGACAGGAAATAAATATATTCGTATAAGAAATCAATTTTGATTCCTTTGTAATTAATAATCAATCATAAATAAGTTCATATTATTACAAACTACTGATATTATTTGCACATATTATTATTTGTATATTATTCATTAGTGGAAGTATTAACTCTTGTCTACAAAAATTCATTATAAAATTATTTATAAAATAAAAAAACAACAATTGTGAATATTTATTGCATTTTGTTGAATGTAAATGTTTATATCTTGTTTATTTACTTTTTGACAAGTTAAATGTACAGTATAATGTTCTCGGCAGTCGATTTCAGGGTGATTACAGGTAGGTAGTCATGTAATTAGCGTGAACATATCCAAAAAATAGAAGCCTTGTAAAATAGGACTTAAATATAAATTAATATTTTAATTTTTTACATATAAATGTCATCTCATCACTGCTATCAAATGATGTTTTGCATTCTTTTGGTCACATTCACGTCTATCTCGATTGGAGGTTTTGCAATTAATCAATACGTTAACATATTGCGTGGGTAATCAGACAGATATTTTAGGCACGTATATCTGTACATTATTATATTATCTTCATTCAACTATATCCTTATCTTCTATTTTAACGTGATTGAGGCCTGGAGTAGTCGCTCCACCCTAAGGACAGCCCTGCCAGCTCGTCAACAAGTTTCGTAATAGAAACGGTTGGTGACATATACATGTCATAAGACAAGTGCCATGGACAAAAGTAAGCCAATCTACTTGTACCACAGGCTACAATAGAGCAAGTGCATGCCCAGGACACGCACATGCTCTAAGAGTCTTCAATCAATTCTTCTCCCAGTAAAAAAAAACAATGTAAACATTTGTTCATGAAAGTTGCACAAGTTGCAGGAAACAGGAGATAAATTTCGTTGCACATATCATGTGACATTGCAGATCTCTCAATCTGATGTGCTGAAGATATTGAGAGCAGTTATAAATTACACTGAGCAGTAAGGGAGAGCATAATTCATGACTAATGTTTTTCAGCAATGCAGCTAAAAACAGAAATAACAGTTATTAATAAAAAGCCAAAGATGTTTGGACAAATAATATTTTTATACAACTTATATGCTGTTATAAAGTATATTGTACTGTAACAATAAACATATTTTTATAACTCACAAATAACTTTTTCGATAAGTTAAGCCAATTTACTGGGATTCCTACATTTTTTGAGTTTTTCCAAACCTAGGTTGATTTAATGGTATAATCAGATTTCTAGTGTACAGTTAAAATATGTAACTTAATGTTCAACTATTCCAAAATATTTATCCAATAGTACAGCATAGCTATGGGTTTTAACACATTTTCCATTCATGTCTTCAATATAAAATAAAACTGATTTAAAAACAAATTTTGGTACAGAGGTGAGGAAATTTACTATAAAATTAAGAAAAGAAACAAATGTATTATGAAAAAATTTGTGGTGAACATTTTTTTTTCTTACCATGATAAAATAAGGCTCATAAATAAAATTAAAGAACATAATCATGACTTCTCGCTATAAGAAAAGTGTTAACAAGTTGAAACTAAACAACAACTTAGAGAATGCATGAATTACTCAATGTATCAATGATTAAATTGGTTCAAGTTCCAGATGTAGTTTTTTATCAAAACTGTTTACTGATTAAAAAAAACCAAATAAAATAAAACAATATTAATACAATAACACTATCTATTTGTATATTGGATGCAAAGATAATTAATTTTATTACGGTATGGAAAAAAATACTAACTATGCAAAATAATAAACAATAAAACGAGGTTTACAGATATACAATTATCAGAAAAGTAAAGAGTCTTATAACCTATTAATTCAATGTATATTTAAAACTTTGACAAGCGAGATCAAAGCAATTACTTGCATGCCCAAGAGCAAAAGCAAAGCATGCATAATTCAAAAGCAATTATAGCAAGAAAAAGATAAACATTGAAGCAAAATTTTAAATAAAAAAGGAGCCATAAGCAGTGCTAATAAAATGTGAATGAAACAGGTACAAAATTAAATAAAAATAATAAAATCACTCTCAATCTATATCTAGTAGAAAAAGTGGAGAAATAAAACGTGTTTAACTAGACATCCTCTACAAACCAAAATTCAAAAGACAACTATCTGCATTTGTTGAAAAATCCAGTTCATAATGCTGGCAGCACTGCAGGCCCAATGCGGTTCTAAATAAAGGAATAGAAGCAAATCATAGAAGCCGGACAATTATTGAACAACATTCTTAGTACAAAACATGATGAACTAAAACCTTGCTCATAGTTTTTCTACTAGCTAGCTTGCACATACTAATGCCTGAGATGAACTTAAACATGAACACAAACCAGTCTTTGAGGAAATTGATCATGTGACTCAAAAACTTTATATGATGCTCTATTTGTATGACTGTTACAAAATTATATTTTAAAACCTTAACTCTCCATCTGGGACTGTGTCTAACAAGTGATGGCAGGTATAATTTAACTTTAAACTCTTACTATTATCCTTTATTATATAATTACTTGCAAATATATATCTCATCTAACAGGAATATTTGTGCCAGTAATTTGGTTAGTAATGTCTGCTACTACAGCTGTTTTAAACGGTACTACACTAGCGCTCCACAAACAGCTGATAATTTGAAACACCAAATTTAACATTGGATGGAAATCTATCTGTAAGCTTATAAAATCGATGCTATTATTAAACTAAAATATTGTTTGATAGTTGACATTTTTTGTATGAATGTATTGAACAATAAATAAATCTTTCATTTATTACAAAAACTTATTTGTATACTTTATTCTTATCAAAACATCATCCTAATTCAGATTTACTTTATGTAATATATATTACATAAATATATATTAATAAATATAAAGTTATGGGATATATTTATTTTTAATATAATACGAAAATATTGTCACTCACAGACGAACTTCAGATCAAGAATAGCCCACAGGCACTGATAATAGTTTATGGACCACTCACTCTCTAAGAGTTCAATGAGACAGTTACGGACGGCTCTGTAAAAAATTTCTAAAACTTACTGGTACAAAAGGGAAACATTGGTTTCTGACAGTTTTTAATTGCCAAAAGGCAGTATGCCCAATGATTTTTTAAATCTAAAATGGTAGCTATTCTGAGGCCACGGAAAGAACCAGAAAGGTACAACCCTACGGCCATTTTAAGTGTCTGCTATAAATTGCCGAAGAGGCTGATTTGCAACAAAATATTACCTATTTTTTAGGTAATATTTGTTGGACAAGCTGGGTTCAGAATTGGTCAAAGTTTTGCTACTACATACTTTCATTGAGTATGAGACTGAAAAATATTTAAAACATCAGACGCATTTTTAGGTATTTTAGTAACCTATTACACAGTCTGGCTGGTCGGCATCTTACTTGAATTTTACAACCTAATTTCATGTTTGATATTTGCAATTTATAATTTCACCCTCAGCAACAAGGTAATTATGATTTAATTAGGTTAATTAGTTATTGCTCTTAACGCTTTTGTTAATGTATATACAATGACGACATTCCTGCCACGCGGGAACTTAACTATTGTAAATTATCAATAACAAAAAGAACACTTACACTTGATCTAGTTTTACTCAATAATTATTTTAGAATCTTGAAGCAAAGCTCAATCCAACAAAGACAGAAGTAACCTGCTTTCAAATGAGTAATAGACTAGCTGATCAAAAACTGAATATCTCTTTTAATGATGTTAGACTGAAACATGATGAGCATCCACAGTACATTGGAGTTGGTTAATCTGTAAAAGTCATCAATAGAGAACAGCAGCTAAAGTAACAATCAGAATCAACGGTTTAATCCTGGTATCAGACTCTATGACTGTCATTAGTGAAATGTATCTTCCTTGTAAGAAATGGATTATGTTGAGTTGCTTTTGTATAGGTATGAGAAGATGCAACTACTGGATATGAAAGTAGTGAAAAGTAAATGATCAGTTATGTGATTGAGAAGTAAAATAATGATAGTCATGATTTTCCCCACTGGTGAAAGAAATATCAAAATTTGAGAGGAGTTTAGAAAGTGCATAAATATTTTTAATGTATTATGCATTTCATACCTTCCACTATAGGGATCTAGGTAGAGGTATTATATTTTAAAGGTATTTAAATAGTTAATATTGTAATCAAATTTATTACTAGTCTTGTTTGTTTATACAAATTACTGACATGAAACGTAAATATAGCTTTAAAAAATTAGTAGGTTAGAATTTTTAGTTTTCTCTTTAGTATCAGAGTGATTTAATAGAGTCAGATTGACAAAGCTCATTTTCCTGTCAAATCTGACTCTATTAACCCTTAAAACGCGGCATCCGTATATATACGCATGTTTACAATTGCCCGTAACGCGTTATACGTAATATTTCGCGAGCTGATAACAATAATCCTAGAACAGGCCTAATACAACGTAGCGAGTTCCAAGATTCAAGGTCAAGACTATTTTCAGGTTATTATTCATTTTCGAGACTTTGGACTGGTTACTAGGCAACGAATGTAAATAATATGAAGTTTTCATTCATTATTGCCTCTGTCGAGGTAACCGCTAGCGCTCGCAGCGAATATATACGCATCTGCTAGTCACATGATGCGGCGACCGGCTGGCACTCAAGTCAGTCTGCAGTTATTTGTGTATGTCTCGTGCATTTTACTAACCTCCGGTGTGCAAACAAAGTTTATTATTTCGAATTTACTCTATATTTTTCATTGTGAAGTCTAGTTTTATTTTTGTTGTAAATAGTGTTTATTTTGTGTACATAATCTGTTGTCTTATTGAGTTATATTGTATATCTTGTTATTGAGTATATTGTATATTGAGTTATATATATTGTATATCGTTATTATTATTTTTTTTACATTGTACTATCCTAGTTTAGATTTAAACAAAATATAACTTTACAAAAACTAAAATTATATATATTCAAGAAAATTAATCGTTAATTGAAAAATTACAGAAAATTGCTCAGCGTTTTAAGGGTTAAATCACTTTGATACTAAAGAGAAAACTAAAAATTCTAACCTACTAATTTTGATTACAATACATTTGCCAGAACGAAAAGGAGAACTGAGAAATATTTTTTACTTATTCTCTGTTAACTAATATGCAAAAATGAAACTGTATCATAACAAAGTCTCATATAAGTCTTGCAATTAGGAAGTTTAAAATAATAGAAAATCTTAAAATAATAATTATACATTTATCACTTGAAAGACCAGTTCCTAGAGTAAGAGTTAAAGGTTACATTTTTTTACAATAGTTATCAGAGTTGCAAACACTTTACTAATGATTCATTTTTATCAGACAATTTAATAACTAAATATCCTAATTAGCTATACAATATAAGATGTTAAAACATTGTAATATTATCAATGAATATGACTAAATGAAAGACCAGTTCATAAACAAAGTTTTAGTCACTATTTACTTTAAATTTTTTAAATTTTATTTCCAGTTTCTTTTTTTAGATAAAATTAAAATATTTGTTTTTACTTATTATAACTACAACTGTCTCAAATTTAAAAAGTATTGTGATTTTTCTCAAGTAATATTTGAATTATCTTGTGATTTATTTTTCAATAGAGCATCAAAGTTACAACAATAAGGAAAGTACCATCAGGTTGCTTGATTCCTGGGGTCATAGATCTGAGAAAGTCGTCAGGGGTCATAAAAACCTCATGAGTCTCTGCTCCCGATGCGTGAACATGGGTCACTTGTAGTGTAGCAAAGTAGCGGAATACTTTGTCTGGTGTTGAGAAGTGACGGATTCGGTTCTCGTACTCTATAATCTAACATTATAAAACATATAAAAATATTGAGGAGTTTGAAAATAAAGATGCAGAACATGAAGATCAAGTGTTATAGCCAGAACTGAAATGTGCAGTGTGCACTAAAACAGTAGTACAATACATTATGTGTAGGCATTATCAATAATTAATTTCTATGTGAGAACTAGGAGTGAAAGTAAGGCCTTTGAACAACATTTTCAGTTCGGGAGAGAGTGTGGTTTGAGAGGTTATACACGGAATGGTTGGAAGAAGGACCAACTGTTCTTGTAGGTTTGACACTGGGGAGGGAAGGGTTGGTACACAGTTTTTTGGGAAGAACAGGGAGTTGGCCAGTGAGTGTGGGTACAGTAAGTAGGTAAGCTAGGTTTGGTTTTTGGCCTAAAAGAGAATAGGTGGATTCAAGGTTAGGCTTAATTTGAAGGAATCCAACTGTTTTGAGGGTTGGAAATAAATAGAGCTTGGACAGTTTTTTGAGTCTGGTTAACAGGCTATTGGCAGGGTAATAGTATGGGTGAGTTCATTGAGAAGATGGAGATAGGTGTATATGATCAGTTCATAGCAGGCAAGGAGAATGGTAACAGTTTTTTTTTTTTTTATTTTATTTTTTTTTTTTTTTACAGATGTTCTGCTTTGTACAGATTAAGGATGATTTTAAGGATGTGAAGGGAATGACCATTAGATATTTCCAGGATTTTGTTGTGCATTTAGGAAGGCATAGCAGATATGGCAGGCTTTGAGGTTAGGCCTAAAGGGATTATGTCTAGCGCCAGATAATTAGAGAGAAAGGAAATATTTGTCAAGATGGAAGGAGGTTCTTGAATTGTTTAAGCCAGCACTTAGGAGGATTCGTGATGGAAGAAAACAGGAAGGCAGGATACAACACAAATGGAAAACAAGAAGAAAAGAAAAAGAAGATAATTTCACTAACACTGCAGTAGTAGTAAACAAACACACTAATAACATGTTGCACAAATTTTCTGTGGCACTGGCACTTTCCTCAGGTGAGTAGAAAGAGAGAGAGACAGACCACTGTGTTTGTTTACTACTACTGTGGTGTAAGTGGACTTGTCTTCTTAGGTAAGTTTGCTGATGTCCTAATATCTCTCCTAATATACTAATTCCTGGCCTTGTGTCCTTAAACCTGACCTATAATTAATTTCAATACAACATGAAAACTCAACTGCAAATCAAGACTATGACCAAATTCTGCCTGAGTTGTTTTTAATGTAACTAGTAATTCCCCAATCCTAAGTGTAATGTACAGCCAAAACAAGGGTATTACTTATTTTGTTACAAATTTAAGGTGAAAAATGATCGCCTTATATCACCTGCGAGTTTTCGTTAGTTTTTTTCTCGTCTTTCTTTTTTTAAATATGATAGGCTGCTCTTACCTTTTTTTTCTTAACCTTACTCTGCCCATTCCCAAAAGACTATTAATTAGGTGGAGAACTAATTCAGTCTTCGTAAGGGGAAGTACCAGTGAGGAAAGAGACCATTTCTCATATATTCTTCCAGTCAATGCCAGGATTCGAACATGAGCTGAATCTAAGGTTAAAATATGCCCTATTCATAATTCTAGTTGCATTATTGTCACATTAGGACTCTTAACTTTTCAAGAACCACTACAGTATAAATTAACTAATACTCAACAATGGAAATATAAATTTACTGAACTGTGTGAAAGACAACATGTGTAATGCTTGCTAATTTTGAATGTAATAATAACCCCAACAAACTTATTGGATATCTATTAAGTAAACTGTGTATAAAGTTACGAAATGAAAAACTGCATTAGAATCTATACAAGTTGGCCAATCGTGATTGCTACTCTACTTAGCTAAAAGCAACAGGAAACTGCTTCATAAAACTTGTCATAGAATCCATATGCGTTAAAAAGCTCCCCTTGTCCATTGCTGCTGGAACCCTCCACAAAAGTAGTCTGTGAAAGAACTTACGTCACTAAGTAAAACATGCACCGTTCCCACACCTTACGTATCTATCATCAACTGTTACCATCAGGCTGCTTCATATCAGGTGTTATAGCTCTCAGAAGATCGATAGGGGTCATGTAGATTTCAGACCCCTCTGACGTGATCAGCTTCACAGTAGCAAAGTATCGGAAAATCTTATCAGGAGTGGAGTACAACCTCATGCGATTCTCGTACTCTATGATCTGTTTATGCATAAATAATTAATCACATTACTAGTTTCACTACCATAATTTTCTAAACCTCGATCATAAAGTTTAATTCAAATTTTTTTTAATTTAGAAAAATGAGATTCCATTTCAATTTTGGACACATGATTAGATTATTTGGTCAAAATATCAAATATATTACCAACAAAAAGAAACAATGTAATTCTTATTTCGTACAGACTTGAACCCTTTTCTCCTTATATTTGATTATCAGAATTCTAATTACTCAGTGGAAAGTTTGACGCTGATCCCTTCTCACAGGGTAGATAGATAAACTAGCTGTGACTTTGAGCACTAATGCTTGTCAGAATACAGTGAAGAGTCTGCTTGTCCATACTTCAGTAGTATCTGTTTGATTGACACTGATTTAATACAGTTAAACACACTTTATGTAACAGAAAAGATGATCCCTTTGCAAACCTACTTAGGAAGGTAAATCTACAAAGTACAAGCTGTATAAAACATGTACTAAATTAAACAAAAATGTTGCTATGCCACTGACATCTGACAGGTACTTGAAGGAACTAAGTTTCTTGAACTCTAAACATTTCTCTTGATTGTTCAAAAACCTGAGCGGCATGAAAAATGTGTGCCTAATAGTGTTAAAAATATGTTTTTTGAGTTGTGTTTGGTTGAATTTTCATGCAAGTTTGATTATGCCCTATCTCCATTCAAATAATTTCTGGTCTAGGCGCTGTAACTTAATATCTAACTTTGCACTTTTTACAGGTATTCTTATTTTTTTAAATATCAAAAACCCCAAAATGATTAAAACCAACTCCCTGTCCTAGCATGAATTTGAGTAGAAATAGGTTAGCAGACAATGCAAGTTGATTTAAATCTTGAAGGCGATATAAAATCATTTCACCTTCAAATAAAAAATACATATATTATAAGTAACATAACATTATTCATTTATAAATGTTGTTACTTTGTAAGCATTTGGGTTTAGCAAATGCATGATAAGTCCGGAAATCTATAATTAAATCTCTTCTTAAGTGAAATGTTGATGGCGTAATATCATAATAAATTTGAGAAATAAATTAATGAACTGAAATCATAATAAGATTAATTATGGTTATTACATTAAAAATTTACCTTCCGATCTCTAAAGCCCACTTTTTCTTTTGTGCGTTTCTTCTTCTTAGTGCCATCCTCTTCTACATCTCCCACCTTCACATCACCATCTGGAGGGTTGTTGGAAACATGAGACGCTGCATCCACTTTGGGAAATGCATCTTTTGATTTACCCAAAAATCTGATAAATCATTATACAATATCATGTTTCATAATTGGCAACCGTACATGTACTCTAGATAGAATTAGTGTCTTGTAACATATATTGTTGCCTTAGTAATTTTGATTTAAGAGTAGAAGAATGTAATATTTTCACATCATCATGTGTAGTGTGTCCATGGAGTGGTTTATTCTGAGTGTAAGTGTTGATGGAATATGTATGTGCCTCATATTCACCCATATCTTGAGAATCGGCATCTTAATAATAAATAAAATAATGGATTCCAGAATGAGACATTGTTGTGCAGGTATATTGACAGTTTTTTGGTAGTGTATCAAAAAATTGATTTGTAAATATTTTAGACTTATTATGTTTGGACAGAGCTTATAAACTTTAAAAGAAAGATTAAAAAAACATTTAAAGCTTGAAATAAAATAAGATACACAGTGTTGCCAATGTAATCTTTTGATAAAACTTTTGGGATATTACCTACAATGGTCTGGTGTGTGCAAGGATATCTAACGAGGGAATCCTGATAGAATAAGTAGATGATGTCAGGAACTTGTTAAGTGTACTGGTGGACACACTCTGCTCTGTCTCACCAGCTCATGCATCTGATCGCCGGCTGGAAGGCAAATCACAGTCTGTCCACTGGCTTTGTCCAAGAACAAAACTGAATGTTCTGCTGATAAAGAAAATGAGCTGATCCACAGTAAGAATAGAGTCAAGAGCCAGCAGTCTAATATTTAGACTGAAAATTAAGCTTCTTGGAGGAGATCTTCCAGTGAAGCCTAATGCAAGTCAGAGCCAGCTGATAGCCAATGTTGGAGATCTGTCCTCCAGCAAACACGGTCTGCTGATATCTGCAGTGCAGTTGGTGGCTCTCTTCTCCAGTAAGGAAGGTTAGACAGTCACTCTTAACAGAGGATACAACTGGAAAAAGCTCGTATTAGTTTAGCAGCATGACACATTTAAGGCGGCATCCTTATATTACACCAGCAGGACTCATGATCCCTAGATAACTCCATCAATCTCCTTACAAAATATCAAGGCTCTATTTTCTTCCAAAGAGCTGATATTTTCTTCCAAAAGTGAGGAGAGCAATTGCACTTTCCAAACATGGAAGCAGTAATGGAACAAAGAAGAAAGTAGCTGGTAGACTGCAGCACACATCGTAGTCATGAAGCCTTGGTTGAATCAGATTTGAATCAAGATTAGATATTACCTGTCCCACGACTTAGTATGCATGTGTGTCCAAGATTAGAGCATCATACGTACGAGATCATAAAATATTCCAAATAGTTGTTGGCGAGGATTGATAAACCCTAGTTTCAGGAGAAGCACATAAACCTACATAGCACATTATTCAAACCTGCTGGTGGCAAAGAAGGTAGATTTCAAAGACCTGATCGGGATCTCAGATCTGAAACCCGAGAGTAGCCTTTCTAAGGCATTAGAACTTAGTCATAGTCCGATAAAACGTTTAAAACAATGCCAGGCTAGTGTCTTGAGCTTACGTGAGGATTATTATGTATCCAACCTAAGGGGGGTGCAAGTCACATAGTACCCACATTATACTGCTGGTGTGTGTAAAGGCATTCAAATTAAAAATTATCTTTACTAAACAGTCTAATAATTTGTTTACAGAATAGTGTAAAGAAAAGTTAATTGTAATTACATTTTTTTAACTTAACCCTTTTTGGACTCGTTAAAACCCGAACTCCTGTATTCTAAATGTTATATGCCACCTACGGTGGCTGCCGCCATTTTCCTTGCCAAGTATCGGCTGTTTCGCCACGCCTCTGTCACTCAGATACAGTACGCCAGTTGAGGTGGCTTTGACTGATATGCTCGAACGCACTGTACGCCATCTCATGTGGCTTTCGTTTTTAGTTCAACTTCTAATTCATTAGAATCGCTAGTGTTCCTTGGTTAGTGCTGCGCTCTTTTGACAATATATTTAACTACATAATAAAATATTCACCAGCCGTATAGTTCTATCCATTTTTACTATACAAATGTCATTGTAGATGAAGTACACGTCTGCAGTTCTCCCAAAATGGCGTGTTTTGCTAGTTCATTGTGTTGAGTGCTGTGAATATTACTAATACTGTATTTAATAAAGTTACTTTCGTATGTTTAGTGCAGTTGTAGTTATTAATAATGTAAATAGTTGTTGTTTTGTTTTTAATTCATTTTAATAAATATTTATCATGGCTCACGATTCACGTTCCGACGATATAAGAGGACTTATTTTTGAAGAGGAAGTAGATGAAGATAACACTCTAGATCATGATTCAAATCATGATATTGATATAAATGATGATATTTTGGAGGAATCTGATACAGAAATACTCCAAGTTAATAATAGTGAATATGAAGATGATTTATCGGATACGGAGCCGAGTGAGGAGGATTGGAGGGAATGGTCACAGGACGATGATAGCTTCCAGAAGTTTCAATGGGTAAATGACAGCGGCTATAAACCACCTCAAGGTAAAACTCCTGAATCTGAAGGTGAGTTTTTTCAATTATTTTTCACTGACCAGTTACTTCAGGAAATAGTTAAAGAGTCAAATAGGTTTGCAGTGGAAAAAATACTGAAAAGCACACCTTTACAAAAACATTCCATTTGGAACTCGTGGAAGGACATTACTTTATTGAACTTTAAAGATTTTTTAGGTATTGTCATTAATATGGGTATCCATAACAAACCAGAAATTGGTGACTATTTCACAACTGACTGGATTGACGATCAACCATTTTTTAGGACAGTAATGTCAAAAAAAGTTTCAAACAAATATTTTGGTGTTTACACCTAAACTCTCCCCCCACAGGTCCAATTGTAGGAGCTTTGTCTCGATCA
Organism: Stictocephala bisonia; assembly: GCA_035578905.1. NCBI lineage: Eukaryota > Metazoa > Arthropoda > Insecta > Hemiptera > Membracidae > Stictocephala > Stictocephala bisonia. Next base: position 157,614 of record JAQJVL010001222.1, on the reverse strand, counting down.
GCAAAGGTAAAAAATGTGGTGTTGTACTTAGATAAAAAGTACAGAGAGTTTTATGTACCCACGAAGAAAATAAGTATAGATGAAAGCACTGTGGGTTTTAAAGGTCGGGTAGTTTTTAAAGTTTATAGTAAAGACAAGCCGACGAAATGGGGCATAAAAGTTTTTGTTGCCTCTGAGCCAAGCACTGGCTACATTTGTGCTTTGGAACCCTACTTTGGTACAGGGACAACTGACAATATGGTGAGGCCTGATCTAGGGGTTACTAGTAGAATTGTTCTGCACTTAGTACAGAAGCTGAAAGATGATTATGGTGACATTTCTGGCCTTCATGTGTTTACAGATCGAATGTACACCAACATGGATGTGGCAAAAGCTCTTTTAGAAATGAAAGTTCACATGACGGGTACAATTCTAAGAAATAGAAAGGATTTACCTGAAGAAGTGAGACCTCCAAAGAAAAAGAAAGGTGACAAAACAACTAAGAGTGCTATCAAGTTAAAGAAAGGTGAAATAAAGTGCTTCAGAAAGGAAGATAAATACTCTTTAGTGTTGTGGAAGGACAAAAATGAAGTGTCAATGCTCACAACATTGTATGATAATTCAACGCAAAACATAAATAGAATAAGAAGACAAGGCACCAATGAAGTAGTTGTCAAACCAACAGTGATCTGCAAATATAATGAGTCAATGGGTGGCGTGGATGTTGCAGACCAGTAAATTGCGTCATATTCCTTCACACGAAAAAGTGTCAAATGGTGGAGAAAGGTATGTATAATAGCAAAATTACTGAAAACAATTCAATTATTTCCTTATCTAGTATAAAATGTGCTATTGATAAAATAGGTATTATGCATGAAATCGGTAATAATAAATTACTACTATTTTATTTTGATATAAAATAAGTCATTAAGTGAAGGGCATTCAAAATATAAAAAAATAATAATACTAATAAAAATCTGTTCTAATAAAACAACAAATAAAAATTTAAAGAAGTAAAATTATGTATTTGTTGTTTGTAAAATTAAAATTAATTACCATTTTAAATAAAATAGTTGCAGTGTTTGACACTACTCGATTATTTCAGGTCTTTTTTGGCTTATTGAGACGTCCATTGTAAATGCTTTTCTACTGTACCGTACCAATCTGCCACCTGAGCAAAGGAATAAATCCCGTCAACGACAATTTCTTAAAGAACTCGTACGAATCTTGGTAGGAGAGACAAGAAATACACGGAAAAGACAGCGGGAGTATGTTACGAATGAAAATAGATTGGAAGGAAAATTACACCTTCTGGAACATATGGAAAACAAATTTAAAGACTGTGTAGTTTGTAGTAATAAAGATCAAAGAAAGCGTGCCGCATATTATTGTAAGACATGCACAAACCAACCAAGACTTAATCCTGGCACTTGCTATGAAAAATTTCATACATTAAATAATTATAAGTAAATTTTAAACAACAAATGTGTAGAAGTTATGTTAGTCATGTTAATCTTTTGATAGTCATATTTTCTATATTTAGACACATTGCACATTTATTACGTTTTATACATATTTTGAATAATAATGTATCTAAGTAAAATAAATTTAAATTAATAGTAATAAAAATGATAAAATATTGAGTTTTCTTAACAATTCCTCATACCCTTCTTAGTAACTGCCCAAATAATGCCATTTTCAATCATTATTTTCTATTTATATATTTTAAATTATGGTATTCAATTTGTTTTAATATAACAATTAAATTATCATTGAACAAGACCACAATAATTAAAATTAAAATTAAATTACAGAATTTAATAGAGAGTAAAGAATTACTGTACGATAACAATCAACAGCAAATTGTAACAATGAATGCAATACCCAGCCGAGACAACGTCGGCTACGGAGCAGACCTGACGCGCAATTCGTCTCGAGCCATCTGAGGTGGCGTAGTAGACCTGAGCGACAGTGACGCGGGAAAAGTACTAGATCTCAACTGCAAAATGGCGAAAGCCACCTGAGATGGCTTACAGACCGCAAAGGGTTAATGATTTATAGTTATATTCTTAAAAATAAATACAGATTTCCTATGTTTAATTTTTACAAACATATGATTATTCTAAAAAACAAAACATACAGCACGAAAAAATAGAAATGTTTACATCAAAGTTGAAACACGTTGGAGTAATTTATAATTAGCTGTTAAATTTCTGAAATTCGTCGATTGAATATAAAGATAATTTAAAAATATAGTTTTTAAGTAACTTTTTGAAAATATTAAAGCTTTGTTCTTGTAAAATATTATTTGGTAAGCTAAACAAACACTTAGTGCCAATAAAACTAGCTTTCTTTTCGAAGAATTCTTATTTTTGTTAGGCATTGCCCTCTTAACCTTATAAAAAAAGAATATAATACGATATTTAGACATATAACAATTTGTAATCAACCTCTCATTTTAAATGTGGTTGTTACAAATTTCCTTGTAATTGACCAATCAATATAAAGCTTTACTCTTTACATGACTGATCCGAGTTTCTCATGTACATGGAATAAATTATACAGGGTTTTCAGTTTTATTTTTTCTTACAATACAGATAGCTTACCGGTCCCAATCCAGGTTAGCACCAAAAAATCCCAAGACAATGAAGAAGAAATACAATTTTGCAACTAATGGATCATCAGGAGGCCCATGGCTAATTTTCTTATATCTTCTTACAACATTGGAATTATTCAGGATTCCAGTGTGTTCAGAACGAATGAGGAAATTGATCTGTAACAAAAAAGTTTGCAAATAGTTTATTTTGCTAGTTTCCTGTTATTTTAACCCTTTGCACTCGAAAGGCCACTGTCAGTGGCTAGTCCCCACTTATAGACAACTCGTATTAGTTGCAGTTCGGACTGTTCTCCCATCTCGCACGGCCACTGTGAGTGGCCCTGCCTATACGTCTCGCGCTATACGTCAGCCATGTCATCTGCTAGTTCTCACTGGATCGGAATTGTTTTGTTAGCACTCTGATGAAATGGAAAAATGAGGATTTAAAAATTAAAAACACATGTACACTACATAATATTATTTTGATGATAACGTTAAAACTAAGTTGTACTACAATTACAGTTTAAGACAAATGAAATAAACATGTGTTAGTTACAAATTATAATATTGGAAAATAAAAATTTCTTCTTTTAAAATCAAATACACAGACTAGGTTGTGAAGTACATGTCTTACAAATATATTTTGTTCTTGTTCTAGTAATTGGCGAATGGCGAGCATTGAGGCAGGGAGGTTAGATCTGTGCACAATAGCTGACTAAAAAAGCGGCAAACTGTTGAGTTTCAAAGTTTTTCAACAGGTTACACCACCTCACAGAGGAATAATATTGAAAAACAAAATACTAAAAGCAGAACTGTATTATGGCCATTGACAGTGGACGTGCACTTGTTTGCCGATTTTCAGATTGGCCACTCACAGTGACCTTGCAATCTGGGACGACATTTATAACAACAAAAATGACAAGCTGTCACAGAAATGGATGTGGCCACTCACAGTAGCCATACGACCCCAGAGGACATTTCTTGAAGCCCTCTCGAGTGCAATCGGTTAAATGGTCTTTTATTTTTTAACTTTATTTATTCATAAGACGCCGATCGTCAAGATACGGGCGAATATGGATTTCAAATGAGTGTAGATGAGCTAATGTAGTCATTGTTACAAACTAAGGCCGACTATTCCTTAGAAAGTGTCATTAATTAATAGCCCAATGACAAATGAACAGCCAGTGGTTATCAGCGATCCTTCTCAAAATGTATTATGACTCTGATTGGATCAAACTGAGAACCTTTAGCACATGAAGCTGGGATTGAACCAAATACGCTACCGACCTCAATTGATTAGGAGACTGGTTCCTAAGATTTGGGGAATGGATTAAAGAAAGGAGTATTTATCAGCATGTGCTTTATTCTACTGATTCCCAGTTGGCAGTACTCATTATTAATAAGTATGGAGTCCTTTCAGGTATGCCAAAATATCCTCTTTTAATTTTGCAGGAACAACTTAAAAAAGAGAAATTCTGGATAGTAATATACAATACGCAACATTACAGTAAAACTTGTTATACTAATCCAAACACTGATAACTGGCCTGGAAATGATGACAAAAAAATACAAATTCTCCAGTGTGTAAGCTAAGCAGAGTTGAGAGGAGTATGGAGTGTTATGGGCATTTTTTGTTCAACAACCATTGCCTGCATTATTTTTAGGAACAATGACATTGGCATGTTGGTGTCATCAGTTGCTTTTTATTCATTGTTAAAGCCTCCTAAGCTGATATATATGACAAATAATAAGGTTAACGTATCAATAATAATAGTGGATGTGACCATGGAGTTCTTCCTCCAAAACCGGTAATCCAATAAATAGGATTTTGAAGTTGAAGACGACAAAGGTACGTAATTATTTGTCATCAGTTGCCATTTAAATGTTCACCATTTCATGTGCATCAGTACGATATTTGTACAAGTTAGAATGTATTTATGAATGTCATCCTATCAATGTATTACAGAATATTTTGTTAAAAAACATTCAAGCTCATAATTAGATTTATTATTAATTAATCACATAGTGCTTTCAACTAAACATAACATTGCAATACTCGCAATATTTTTGCTATAAAATCACAAGTTCAAAAGTATATTATTCACATCTATAAATGTTACATAGTCCAAATTTAACATGTTAACTGCAACATCGGTATGATTGAACAAACAAGCATTATAGTAGCATGTCAGTCCTAGTGGACCAATACGACATGAAGTTATTCATTGTTAACTGCAACATTGGTATGATTGGACAAACAAGCATTATAGTAGCATGTCAGTCCTAGTGGACCAATACGACATGAAGTTATTCATTGTTAACTGCAACATCGGTATGATTGGACAAACAAGCATTATAGTAGCATGTCAGTCCTAGTGGACCAATACGACATGAAGTTATTCATTGATCCATAGACACCTTCCAGCACATTATAGTAGCATGTCAGTCCTAGTGGACCAATATGACATGATGTTATTCATTGATCCATAGACACCTTCCAGCACATTATAGTAGCATGTCAATCCTAGTGGACCAATATGACATAAGGTTATTCATTGATCCATAGACACCTTCCAGCACATTATAGTAGCATGTCAGTCCTAGTGGACCAATACAACATGATGTTATTCATTGATCCATAGACACCTTCCAGCACATTATAGTAGCATGTCAATCCTAGTGGACCAATATGACATAAGGTTATTCATTGATCCATAGACACCTTCCAGCACATTATAGTAGCATGTCAGTCCTAGTGGACCAATACAACATGAAGTTATTCATTGATCCATAGACACCTTCCAGCACATTATAGTAGCATGTCAGTCCTAGTGGACCAATACGACATGAAGTTATTCATTGATCCATAGACACCTTCCAGCACATTATAGTAGCATGTCAGTCCTAGTGGACCAATACGACATGAAGTTATTCATTGATCCATAGACACCTTCCAGCACATTATAGTAGCATGTCAGTCCTAGTGGACCAATATGACATGAAGTTATTCATTGATCCATAGACACCTTCCAGCACATTATAGTAGCATGTCAGTCCTAGTGGACCAATACGACATGAAGTTATTCATTGATCCATAGACACCTTCCAGCACATTATAGTAGCATGTCAGTCCTAGTGGACCAATACGACATGAAGTTATTCATTGATCCATAGACACCTTCCAGCACATTATAGTAGCATGTCAGTCCTAGTGGACCAATACGACATGAAGTTATTCATTGATCCATAGACACCTTCCAGCACATTATAGTAGCATGTCAGTCCTAGTGGACCAATACGACATGAAGTTATTCATTGATCCATAGACACCTTCCAGCACATTATAGTAGCATGTCAGTCCTAGTGGACCAATACGACATGAAGTTATTCATTGATCCATAGACACCTTCCAGCACATTATAGTAGCATGTCAGTCCTAGTGGACCAATACAACATGAAGTTATTCATTGTTCTATAGACACCTTCCAGCACATTATAGTAGCATGTCAGTCCTAGTGGACCAATACAACATGAAGTTATTCATTGTTCCATAGACACCTTCCAGCACATTATAGTAGCATGTCAGTCCTAGCGGACCAATACAACATGAAGTTATTCATTGATCCATAGACACCTTCCAGCACATTATAGTAGCATGTCAGTCCTAGTGGACCAATACGACATGAAGTTATTCATTGTTCCATAGACACCTTCCAGCACATTATAGTAGCATGTCAGTCCTAGTGGACCAATACAACATGAAGTTATTCATTGTTCCATAGACACCTTCCAGCACATTATAGTAGCATGTCAGTCCTAGTGGACCAATACGACATGAAGTTATTCATTGATCCATAGACACCTTCCAGCACATTATAGTAGCATGTCAGTCCTAGTGGACGAATACGACATGAAGTTATTCATTGATCCATAGACACCTTCCAGCACATTATAGTAGCATGTCAGTCCTAGTGGACGAATACGACATGAAGTTATTCATTGATCCATAGACACCTTCCAGCACATTATAGTAGCATGGCAGTCCTAGTGGACCAATACAACATGAAGTTATTCATTGTTCTATAGACACCTTCCAGCACATTATAGTAGCATGTCAGTCCTAGTGGACCAATACAACATGAAGTTATTCATTGTTCCATAGACACCTTCCAGCACATTATAGTAGCATGTCAGTCCTAGTAGACCAATACGACATGAAGTTACCCATTGATCCATAGACACCTTCCAGCACATTATAGTAGCATGGCAGTCCTAGTGGATCAATACGACATGAAGTTATTCATTGATCCATAGACACCTTCCAGCACATTATAGTAGCATGTCAGTCCTAGTGGACCAATACGACATGAAGTTATTCATTGATCCATAGACACCTCCCAGCACATTATAGTAGCATGTCAGTCCTAGTGGACCAATACGATATGAAGTTATTCATTGTTCCATAGACACCTTCCAGCACATTATAGTAGCATGTCAGTCCTAGTGGACCAATATGACATGAAGTTATTCATTGTTCCATAGACACCTTCCAGCACATTATAGTAGCATGTCAGTCCTAGTGGACCAATACAACATGAAGTTATTCATTGTTCCATAGACACCTTCCAGCACATTATAGTAGCATGTCAGTCCTAGTGGACCAATACGACATGAAGTTACCCATTGATCCATAGACACCTTCCAGCACATTATAGTAGCATGGCAGTCCTAGTGGACCAATACGACATGAAGTTATTCATTGATCCATAGACACCTTCCAGCACATTATAGTAGCATGTCAGTCCTAGTGGACCAATACGACATGAAGTTATTCATTGATCCATAGACACCTCCCAGCACATTATAGTAGCATGTCAGTCCTAGTGGACCAATACGATATGAAGTTATTCATTGTTCCATAGACACCTTCCAGCACATTATAGTAGCATGTCAGTCCTAGTGGACCAATACGACATGGTTACCCATTGATCCATAGACACCTCCCAGCACATTATAGTAGCATGTCAGTCCTAGTGGACCAATACGATATGAAGTTATTCATTGTTCCATAGACACCTTCCAGCACATTATAGTAGCATGTCAGTCCTAGTGGACCAATACGACATGAAGTTATTCATTGATCCATAGACACCTCCCAGCACATTATAGTAGCATGTCAGTCCTAGTGGACCAATACGATATGAAGTTATTCATTGTTCCATAGACACCTTCCAGCACATTATAGTAGCATGTCAGTCCTAGTGGACCAATACGACATGAAGTTATTCATTGTTCCATAGACACCTTCCAGCACATTATAGTAGCATGTCAGTCCTAGTGGACCAATACAACATGAAGTTATTCATTGTTCCATAGACACCTTCCAGCACATTATAATAGCATGTCAGTCCTAGTGGACCAATACGACATGAAGTTATTCATTGTTCCATAGACACCTTCCAGCACATTATAGTAGCATGTCAGTCCTAGTGGACCAATACAACATGAAGTTATTCATTGTTCCATAGACACCTTCCAGCACATTATAGTAGCATGTCAGTCCTAGTGGACCAATACAACATGAAGTTATTCATTGTTCCATAGACACCTTCCAGCACATTATAGTAGCATGTCAGTCCTAGTGGACCAATACAACATGAAGTTATTCATTGTTCCATAGACACATTCCAGCACATTATAGTAGCATGTCAGTCCTAGTGGACCAATACGACATGAAGTTATTCATTGTTCCATAGACACATTCCAGCACATTATAGTAGCATGTCAGTCCTAGTGGACCAATACGACATGAAGTTATTCATTGATCCATAGACACCTTCCAGCACATTATAGTAGCATGTCAGTCCTAGTGGACCAATACGACATGAAGTTATTCATTGATCCATAGACACCTTCCAGCACATTATAGTAGCATGTCAGTCCTAGTGGACCAATACGACATGAAGTTATTCATTGATCCATAGACACCTTCCAGCACATTATAGTAGCATGTCAGTCCTAGTGGACCAATACGACATGAAGTTATTCATTGATCCATAGACACCTTCCAGCACATTATAGTAGCATGTCAGTCCTAGTGGACCAATACAACATGAAGTTATTCATTGTTCTATAGACACCTTCCAGCACATTATAGTAGCATGTCAGTCCTAGTGGACCAATACAACATGAAGTTATTCATTGTTCCATAGACACCTTCCAGCACATTATAGTAGCATGTCAGTCCTAGCGGACCAATACAACATGAAGTTATTCATTGATCCATAGACACCTTCCAGCACATTATAGTAGCATGTCAGTCCTAGTGGACCAATACGACATGAAGTTATTCATTGTTCCATAGACACCTTCCAGCACATTATAGTAGCATGTCAGTCCTAGTGGACCAATACAACATGAAGTTATTCATTGTTCCATAGACACCTTCCAGCACATTATAGTAGCATGTCAGTCCTAGTGGACCAATACGACATGAAGTTATTCATTGATCCATAGACACCTTCCAGCACATTATAGTAGCATGTCAGTCCTAGTGGACGAATACGACATGAAGTTATTCATTGATCCATAGACACCTTCCAGCACATTATAGTAGCATGTCAGTCCTAGTGGACGAATACGACATGAAGTTATTCATTGATCCATAGACACCTTCCAGCACATTATAGTAGCATGGCAGTCCTAGTGGACCAATACAACATGAAGTTATTCATTGTTCTATAGACACCTTCCAGCACATTATAGTAGCATGTCAGTCCTAGTGGACCAATACAACATGAAGTTATTCATTGTTCCATAGACACCTTCCAGCACATTATAGTAGCATGTCAGTCCTAGTAGACCAATACGACATGAAGTTACCCATTGATCCATAGACACCTTCCAGCACATTATAGTAGCATGGCAGTCCTAGTGGATCAATACGACATGAAGTTATTCATTGATCCATAGACACCTTCCAGCACATTATAGTAGCATGTCAGTCCTAGTGGACCAATACGACATGAAGTTATTCATTGATCCATAGACACCTCCCAGCACATTATAGTAGCATGTCAGTCCTAGTGGACCAATACGATATGAAGTTATTCATTGTTCCATAGACACCTTCCAGCACATTATAGTAGCATGTCAGTCCTAGTGGACCAATATGACATGAAGTTATTCATTGTTCCATAGACACCTTCCAGCACATTATAGTAGCATGTCAGTCCTAGTGGACCAATACGACATGAAGTTATTCATTGTTCCATAGACACCTTCCAGCACATTATAGTAGCATGTCAGTCCTAGTGGACCAATACGACATGAAGTTACCCATTGATCCATAGACACCTTCCAGCACATTATAGTAGCATGGCAGTCCTAGTGGACCAATACGACATGAAGTTATTCATTGATCCATAGACACCTTCCAGCACATTATAGTAGCATGTCAGTCCTAGTGGACCAATACGACATGAAGTTATTCATTGATCCATAGACACCTCCCAGCACATTATAGTAGCATGTCAGTCCTAGTGGACCAATACGATATGAAGTTATTCATTGTTCCATAGACACCTTCCAGCACATTATAGTAGCATGTCAGTCCTAGTGGACCAATACGACATGGTTACCCATTGATCCATAGACACCTCCCAGCACATTATAGTAGCATGTCAGTCCTAGTGGACCAATACGATATGAAGTTATTCATTGTTCCATAGACACCTTCCAGCACATTATAGTAGCATGTCAGTCCTAGTGGACCAATACGACATGAAGTTATTCATTGATCCATAGACACCTCCCAGCACATTATAGTAGCATGTCAGTCCTAGTGGACCAATACGATATGAAGTTATTCATTGTTCCATAGACACCTTCCAGCACATTATAGTAGCATGTCAGTCCTAGTGGACCAATACGACATGAAGTTATTCATTGTTCCATAGACACCTTCCAGCACATTATAGTAGCATGTCAGTCCTAGTGGACCAATACAACATGAAGTTATTCATTGTTCCATAGACACCTTCCAGCACATTATAATAGCATGTCAGTCCTAGTGGACCAATACGACATGAAGTTATTCATTGTTCCATAGACACCTTCCAGCACATTATAGTAGCATGTCAGTCCTAGTGGACCAATACAACATGAAGTTATTCATTGTTCCATAGACACCTTCCAGCACATTATAGTAGCATGTCAGTCCTAGTGGACCAATACAACATGAAGTTATTCATTGTTCCATAGACACCTTCCAGCACATTATAGTAGCATGTCAGTCCTAGTGGACCAATACAACATGAAGTTATTCATTGTTCCATAGACACATTCCAGCACATTATAGTAGCATGTCAGTCCTAGTGGACCAATACGACATGAAGTTATTCATTGTTCCATAGACACCTTCCAGCTCATTCTCGTACCTAATAACATCACTTTGAGACACCAAACTACACATAACAATCTTTTTACTATTGAAATACCATTTGAAACTTCTGAAAAGTTCATTGCAAAGAGAGTGATATTTTTTAATAAACCATCACTTCTGTCAGACAGTCACTTTTTTCCTGTTAGTATAGTTATGAGGGTCATGAATAAAACTGAAGCAATTGCTTAACTCTCAAGCTTTTACTTGAGAAGCGTTAAGGAATTGCTTTGAGTTATATGAAATCCTTAAAAACACAAGCAAATGCTTCATACCGTATGAATCAAATTATCTTTTGCTAAATATAACAAAAGTGCTTAAAAATGTTTAAGGTAGCTCATTTGGTGCTAGATTAGTGTTCGAAGTAGATGGAATGGCGACTTTCTTCCATATTCGTAAACCTAAACATTACAAGGCCCGTCGTGACAGTGTTACAGATGAATACAAGACGCTTTATAGATTCAGTGAAGAAAATGTTGAGTGGCTAGTTGATTATTTCATAGGTGAAATAAATGACACTACAGGTGGTACACTAACTGAAAAAAGTTGCAAAATTGTCAAATTTATTCCTTACCTCTGTTTTCATATTACTTATTTTCTTCATCTTTTGTTTGCTAGACATTCTCTTCCATACAATTTCAACACTTCACTCATAGCCTTGCCTCTGGCTACCTTGACACTTAGTGTTTGTGATTTGTTTAGAAAAATGCTATTTAAAAAAATATATTAATAAATTTTAACTGGCTGTCTTCAACTGAATAATTACCATCACTCTCGGAACTTGTATTCACCATTTATTAAGCAATTTCTTATTAATACTGGTCAGTAAAGAAACCACTACCTGTTCACTCAAGATATTAAAGGTGTTCTAGTTATGAAACTAACTTTGTCAAATATAAAACAAAAAACAGCTGTTGAGGACAATAGAAATATTTCAAGCAATTGCTGTGTGTTTATCAAGAAAAAGCTAGCAATTGTTTAACAATTTTATTCATACAACCTTAAATTTTTGCTTTTACTAAAAGCAATTGCTAGAGTTTTTTCTTTTTCTTAAAAGTTTAAGAAATTATAAATTGCTTTGTTTTTATTCATGACCCCCGATAGTACCAGGACATCTGACATGGTATTTCTACAAATAAATATTATTATAATTGGAATACCTGAAATAACTGACTGGTTATTTTTACTTAGATATAATGAGTAATCAGATCCATAGAAAAAAAATAGCCCATGAGTTGCCAATAATGCCAACTAATCAAAACAAATGTTATTTATTTATTTTTAAGGAGATCCTCCTTCTTAACCTTACTTTGCCCATTCCTAATAGACTATTGATCTGTGCAAGGAACTTATTCAGACAGAGTAAGGGGGCGAAACAGTACAGTAGAAGGTGAATATTACTGATAAATCTTCCAGTCTAGGCCAGATTTGAACCAGCGCTATTTCTAACCCAAGCTCAAAGTCCTAGTCTTAGACTGCTCGGCCACCGGCTCGCCCAAACCTTTACTCTCTTGTTATCATTGGTTACCTGATCAAGAGATTATATTTCAAAGAAATTTGAGAACAAAATGTATCTGTCAGTCAGTATGATTGTTAACGATATAAAACATGAAAATTACTCTATAACTTACTCTATACACAACAAAAACATTTATCTTACCTTAGATTTACATAGACCATGATAATTCACTGCATGGCAAATTAGAACAGGGTTTGTTTTGGCAAATCTTGTGACAAGCCACAGCAAATTTCTGCTTACCATCTAAAAAAAAAAAAAAAAAACATGAAAACTTCTTGGATAAAACAGACCAACATAAATTTATAAACATTAACTGCATAATCTTTGAGCATTTTATTTATAATCTAAATCATTGGGTTTGTAGTACCTGTTGTATTTACCAGTAATGAATAATTATTTTAAAATAGGTATAACTTAATAACTACACATTATGAAAAAGTGTATTATTTCTCAGTTTAACTCTTTTGTTATGGCTTAAATCTTACTGAAAGAATAAATAAATTATTATGAAGTTTTTATTGAAATTATTAGGAAAGTTATAGGCCTATATCTATAGTACCTGCAATTTCTAAGGTATTTGAAGCAGTTATAAATAGTCAAATTTTATGCTATTTTGAACAAAATAACTTATTTAACTGCTCACAGTTTGGCTATAGATCAGGATTAGGTACTGTTAAGGCTGCCATTTCCTTTATTAATAATTGTCTGGAAAAACTGGAAAATAAAGTCTCCCTTAATGTTAAGCTACATGATTTGTCTAAAGCTTTTGATACGGTTTCACACACGTTACTCATAGAAAAGCTTAAATTTTATGGTTTCGATAATGAAGCTACACTTCTTATTCTTTCTTATCTTAATTGTAGATTTCAAAAAGTTTGTCATGGCCACATTGATTCAAGTTTTCTGCAGGTAAAGCATGGAGTCCCACAAGGCTCAATCCTAGGCCCTATTCTCTTTATCATATACATCAATGATCTTCCATTAAACATCTCCAGTCCCTATATTGAGTGCTACCTTTTTGCTGATGACCTTAACATTTGTTTTAACGCTAAATCTCAACTAGACTTAAACTTTATGAGCAGAAATATTGAAAATATTGTGGAGGACTGGTGTTCTGCTAATTTGCTTTGTTTAAATACCAACAAAACTCAAGAGTTGAATCTGTCTTATTCCAATGATATGTTGTCGAGTAAAGAGGATTGTGTAAATTTTTTAAGGTTTACTATTGACTCTAGACTAACTTGGGATAGTCACATAAAAAATATTGGTTCCAAAATTAGCAAAGGGATTTACCTAATTAGAAGGTTAAGGTCTTGTTTGAGCTTAAATGTCCTTAGAGTGGTATATTTTGCTCAAATTCACAGTCTTTTATCTTATGGTACCTTATTGTGGGGTCATCAGTCATCTGCAGATAAGCTGTTTAAATTACAAAAGACTATTGATTAGATTAATTTGTAACCTTTCTTTCCGCAGTAGTTGTAAGTCTAGTTTTATTGAATTGTGTATAATGAGTCTTCCCTCCTTATTTGTATATCAATGTCTAATGTACGCCAAAGAAAATTATGTAACCTTAGAAAAACTTGGTGATACTCATGACTATTGTACTAGATTTGAGAATAACTTAAGTATTTTTAGATGTAATTATACCAAAACACAAAAAACATTTATGTATGTATCATTGAAATTATTTAATTTTCTTCCTATTGATTATAAAATGCTGCCTATTGATAAGTTTAAGTATAAAATTAAGAATTTACTTACTAAAAATTGTCTGTATAATATAGAAGAGTTTTTTGAATTGGTTTTTGAGTAGATAATTACTTATTTTTAATTAGTTATAATTGTATTGACGCTTGTAATACATTTTGTGAAATGTTTCTACAATAAAATATTTATTTATGACAAAAATACTCTTTTATATTCAAAATAAGGGCGATCAATAGTTGACAAAAGACTAAATAAAAATTGTTATTTGAACAATTCTTCTAAAAGCAAGCCAAAAACTAACTAATTAACATACCTCTCCCTAAATTTGTTTTATAAGGTCAATAGTTAACACCTAAGTCAAAATTATAATCGGAGGAACCTTGTTGGTGCATCTGAGTTTGTCTAGTTTTAACAACTTATCTCTAGTTAAAGTTTATTTTTTGAACTCTTTTCATGTTAATGTAGAAATCAATATTTACAAAAAGGACATCCACTTTTTATATTGTTTGTTTTTGTTGTAAATTTAATGAATCTTTTTTTATTTTCAATAAAAATGAAAAGATAAACATTGGATTGTCAAAATCCAATATTTAAAAATAATTCCATTGGGTTCAATGACTTTGCCGATTGAAGAGATACTTTATAACACAAATAGGCCTAATTATTTTATACTTCATAGTAATTGTTCTCTACATTTTATTTAAAAGTAATAATACATGAGTTTGTAAACACAGAGGAAAGTTTTCAAGCACCACAGAAACTCGTTTTTTTTTTTAATGGGAAAAATATTTCTTTAACAAATAATAAACAAAAATTAACTTCCTAAAAACAAAATAGGTCTACAGCAGAAAAAACTACATACCGATAACATTAATGTAGCCTAATACACGAGGGCTGTTAAAAAAGTATCGGATCTTCTGTCCTCCTGTGTAAACGAATGAAGCTCTGGCGGTCAAGCGTTGTTGGGAATGTGGAGGGGCCTGTCATGCGAGCGCATGCACTGTTTCGTGCCATGACAAAGCTTCTAGCTTCACTGCTTCAGTCGCCATCAGTCAGCCTGGTAATGTACAATGTACGTCACTCTGTTGTGCTCGGTGGTTTTTATCAAATTATAAAATGACAGAAAAACTTGAGCATTGTTACTGCATTAAATTTTGCCATGAGCTTGGCGATTTGCAAGTGGAAACAATTTGCAATATTCAACAGGCTTTTGGGGAGTCTGCAATGAGCAGTACTCGAATAAAAGTGTGGTACAATCGATTAAAAAATGGTCAAACGTCAGTGGAAAGTGAATCGTGTTCGGGCAGGCCATCGACAAAGCCGGAATGAGAATGGTGGAGTGGTGCATCATGAGTACGTACCACACGGCCAAACCATCAGAAAATAATACTATCTTGAGGTTCTTCGTCACCGATGTGATGGTGTGTGGTACAAACAACCGAATCTGTGGGCAAAAAAACTTGGCAGCTCCATCACAACAATGCACCTTCTCACTCTGCAAATCTAATTCACAGTTTTCCCGTTAGAAACAGCGCTTCTCTGGTTCTCCAAGCTCCGTAATCCCCCGACATGGTTCCGTGCGACTTCTGGCTATTTCCTAAGCTGAAATGCCCCTGAAAGAAACTCTATTTTAAGAAAGAGAAGACATTAAACAGAATACGATGGCCGAGCTTAACAGCTGATCCCTTCCAGAAATGTTTTGAACATTGACAGAAGTGCTGAGAGAAGTGTGTGCATCACCAAAGAGACTACTTTTTAGGGGATTAAAAGTTTGTAGCTCTAATTAAATGCTTTTTTAATTAACGAAAGTCCAATACTTTTTGAACAGTACTTTTATATTGTGTTTGTGTAAATAATTTTCAATTATTCTATTAAAAATCAGTATTAGTTGTTAAAAATTGCACTGGATTTTTGTTTATGGGGTTAATATTGATTATTCTTCGTAACAAAATCTGTTTCCGTAATTTTTAACAAAACCAAACATAGCCCATCCTAATCCCTTGGATACTCAACATTAATTTATTGAGTAAAAAATTAAGGTTATTGATTTTGAGTTAAAAGAGGCAAAAATGTATGTAAATTTGTATTTTGTTGTTAAAAATTGTATATGGCTGTGATACATCAATAAATAATTATCCTAGAGCAACACAGTTTTTTAATTCCTGTTCAAATAACCATTTAGAGGCCAGTGTGAAATACAACAGGAAGACCAAGCCATTTTTAAGGATTTTATAGACCCTCAGAGATATGGCTATATTTTGATTTTAACAATAAAATATATTTTATTAAATCTTTTTTTCTGTAGAATATGAAATGGGCTTTAAGATAAAATTACTTTTTGAAATATGTGAAGGTAAAAATCACAAATAATTTATTACTTGATAGTAATTTTAAAAATTAAAATACCATTTTTTAATCCACCAATACCCATGTTAAAAAAATATAGAGATAAAAACATACAATGTTTTTGTAAGGAATATACTTATAAAAAACTAGGAAGAGTTTAATTTAGGAAAAAATTCACAATTAGGAAAAATTAACATCTAATCCCAGCTCAAGCAAAACCCTAAAAACCCCCAAGTATTATTGAAGTAAAAAAAAAAAAAAAAAAAAAAAACAAATGAGTAGACTAATTTCAAAGACAACACAATGTTGATAGCACATAAACACGACTTAGAGTCTGACATTAACAGCTCATATCTATACATAGTAGTAGTAGGGATGAAACAAAGCACAACTGCACAGACAGATATACAAATAACGTATATAACAAATTACTATTAAATCTTACATAATTTTTTAATATTTTAGGTTTTGGTTAAAGGGCACTAGGCTAGGAATTAGTATATTAGAGAGCTAGGACATCAGCAAACTTACCTTAAAAGACAAGTTCACTAACATCAGAGTAGTAGTCTTCAGATGAGTAGAGACACTGAAAAAAATTATTCGTTTTTTTCAGTGTCTCTCTCTCTCTCTCTACTCACCTGAAGAAAATGCCTGTGGTGTTGAAAATTTGTGAGATTGTGTCTATTTTGTGTTTGTGACTACTACTCTGATGTTAGTGAACTTGTCTTTCAAGGTAAGTTTGCTGATGTCCTATCTCTCTAATATACTAATAATTGTTTTATAGTAAGAGAATCTGTTATTGATAGAGATAAATAAGGTCTTAACAATAATTCTTTGGTTACCTCTCTCTCTATCTATGCTATTTTGTTGTAGCTAATCAATACATTGCAAGAAAAAAAAATCAAAAAATGATTGTATGACTTCCAATTAGAAGTTTGCCATCTCCGCTACAACTACGACTTTTGATATATCAGGAGTTGTTCTCTAAAGGGCGAAAAAATCTAGGCCTCATCAAAATACTAGACACCTCTGAAAATACCATTCTTTGTTGAAAAGTGGTGAGATATGAGCTCATAATTCTTGAAGAGGATGATCATCCTCTTCAAGAATCATAAGCTAAAATCAATTTTAGATGTGGAACCTAGTTTTTAACTGAAAAAACGAAAAACTTGTTTTTTATGTGATAGGCCTAGTGGAAAAACTTTTTTAAAAATCAGATTTATTCTAAAATGTTTTGTGATTTTACTTGTTTTTAATGCTGAACACAAATTTTTAATTTGTTTTTAATGACATTAATTTTTCGGCCTGAAAAATACCCTTTTAACGTAGCTAACTTACACTAGTCGTCTAATTACTAAATACTCATAATTTGCATTGAATTCAGGTGCCTGGAATGTATGCAAATTTGTTTTTGGAGGCTAATCAAAGCTTCTATTAACATTATGCATATATGGCCATCATAAGTGGTTTGACGCAAACATAGTTTTACCGTGTTATCTGAGAAATAATTGATGTAGACCAAATTTTGTGTTCAGCACGAAAAATTACATCAAAATAAAAAAGAAAAGGGAAATGAAAAAATCACTAAAAATAATGGAGATAAATAGAACAATAGGCCAACATTTTCAAACATTTTCCTCATAAAATATAGACCTGATTCTACCTACTGGTGATAAAAAATTCAAGACTGTCTAGGGGTCTATAGAGCATAAATAGCATACATAGTGAAAAACGATTTTCTAAAAAGTAGGATTTCCAATTTTTTACTGTACAAAAATATTTTTTTGCAAAGTAAAAAACTAGGCTTCAGTTGTGTTTCCAGAAATATTAACATTGATTTTACCCACTGATGCTAAAAATGGTAAGATTTGAGAACCATCTAAAAGTGCATAGGCTAGGCTATTTATTTACCTGTTCTTGTAGCACAATAATAATGTCTGCAACTGTTCATACAAATATGCTTTTAAAGCTGAACAATCTATTTCAACATTTCAGCAGTCGTAAACTTACAGACAGATTACAATGTGTTTAATGTTTGAATAGCCTAATACCTAACTATAACTAGAAGAACTTTTCACACAGATTACATGTACGGTGATATTGACCCACCCATACACGTACGGTGATATTGACCCACCCATACACGTACAGTGATATTGATCCACCCACCCACGTATGGTGATATCGTATTTTATGATACAATCGATTAGAACATGTTCAGTAGACATATTAACATGTTGACTGCAGACTACTTCTTTATACGTAGTGGTGGCGCTGCGCGCGTAGCGAACTACTTCTAAAGACGTACCCCTCCCACTTCAACGATATTGGTTCAGGGTGAGGCTAGCCATTGCCCGGGAACCTTGTGCCACTCACCGCTTGTTGTGCCGTTCTTTGTGTGCATTTTGGTGCCGACAATTTAGAAATAGTCCACTACGCGCGCAGCGCCACCACTACGTATAAAGAAGTAGTCTGCAGTCAATGTGTTAAACAACTTTAGTAGGCTGGGCCATGAACGCTACTTTTGAGACCTCAAAAACGTTTGTGCATCAACACTGTCTATCCTAGATAGTGCATAAACACCAGGATAGTGCATAGACACCAGGTAAAATAGTAGTTTCAGAAACAATAGTGACTCAAGTCTTTCATAAATATAGGCATAGCCTATTGACCAGTTATTAATAAACTTAAAGGGGGAACATTTGAGGAATAAATTGATAGCTGGATTGAAAGAAAAGTCTTACCGATGGTAGGACTAATGTTTCTAGCCATGTAATTTACTCCAAAAAACAGTAAATATTCCACTAAACCCAGAAAATCTTGGAAATGATTTAATAGCACTCTATTTAACAAGTTAAATATAAATGTTAGCTTAATGAATCTTGAACACTTATCAGTTCTGTTTTGGTGTAATTCTGGAAGAATCTTGACTTTTTTAAAACTTTGAAAAACATCAAACTCATACTATATAATGCTTAGTATGAATTAAAAACAGGCCCTAATGAAAAATTGTACATGTAACTTACCCTTAATTGAGCAGTTAAATGTCGCTATTAGTATTATTTTATTTTAATAAAATATTCGCATAACGAACCCCTTGTCCTTTTCGTTGTGACTTCCTTGTAACTTATTTTGTTCCTTCCTTCCCTAGTACACTGTCGTCTGTTTTCATGTGTTAGTGTTACTATTTTTTTAAAACTATAAACAGCTGTTAATGTTTGCTCATTGCTGCAGCAGTTGGAAAACATCAAACCACTGGCATAACAAATATTGTAATATTTACTTACGTGTATTAATCTATATTTGCCCAATAAATAACTAGACGCGTTTCAAATCAAAAGACTTATCATCTGATCATTTGTCTCTATTAAGACGAACTTAAGAAACTTATTTTATATAAAGTTCACAAACGTAAAAACATATTATGGCACGCACTTATAACTTATATAATTCAGTGGACATATTGACTGATAAGTACACGTAAGTAAATATTGATCATTTGTCCGGGGCTAAAATGCGTTTTTATAGTAAAATATTTAATTCTGGTGAATTATGGTATTTATTTTCAAGTATTATTTATTTATTCCAACGGTGAACACCATTTTACAATATTTTGACAGTGAGATATACATGCGACAAAGATACAATGTTTTACATTAGCATGCTAATAAGTGTTGAAAAATGACTTATGCCATCAAGCTAGACTTGATAATAACTTGCATAAATATTAAACAACAACTATGTACAACATTGATGAATACTTAAATAAATTAGACATGGCAATACTGTGTAGTTATATATGTACATTGATGGCAACATGCAATTTGTGTGCAAAGTGCAATGAACATTTAAAAGACCAAAAGTCTTTTAGTTAGA
This sequence comes from Stictocephala bisonia, assembly GCA_035578905.1. NCBI lineage: Eukaryota > Metazoa > Arthropoda > Insecta > Hemiptera > Membracidae > Stictocephala > Stictocephala bisonia. The sequence continues at coordinate 137,151 of JAQJVL010001222.1, read as the reverse complement.
TTGATTGATTATGTATGTAAATATGTACGTTGATAAATAGATTTAGAATTAGATAACAAAGATATATAAATGATGATTATAGAAGGGAACAGCAATAAACTACGATAAAAGAAACAACAACAATAATATCAAGTAACAATATACTACGATAGATGGTAACAATAATATATAAGGTAACAACAATAAACTACAGTAAAAATAAAAATATGATATGCTATGACACAGTAATTATCAGATAACAAGATAAAGTAACAGGTAACAGACAGAACGAGACAATATACTTCCCCCTCCCGACAATGTGGTTGTAACCCTCCAGAGGCGCCACCAAGAAACACAACACTGCTAACACAAACACTATGGGCAAGGAGCTTCAGAAGAGTAGCCTCTGGACATCTCGCTTGAATGATTCTGGCGATGGTCCAAAGAAATCTAGCCGAGAGTAGACGTCTTCGCTGGTTCTCAGAAGTCTCGAGATTCCGTGGTTAAGAGTGTAGTTGGTCGGCTGGTATCTCCTTGTGAAGACTGTCCTGGATCTGGTACCCCTGGGAATTGTTAGGTCAATATTGGTCAAAAGTTCAGCACAATCGATGATCCCATTCACCAGTTTGTAAAGGAAGATGATATCACAGACCCGACGCCTCACCGGCAGTGGCTGTATGTCAAACTGCAATTCTAGAGCTGTTACTGGTACTTGTAAAAAGGGGAAACCAAGTTTGAGGCCTAAAAGTCTGAGGAAACGTGTTTGGATTCTGTTTAGGATGTCCATGTGGCCTACTTGGTAAGGAGACCAAATGATGGAACAGTACTCTAGTATCGGACGTGCAAGTGATTTGTAGAGGATGACTAAGGTCGAAGGTGATTTAAGGGGCCTTGTAGAGCGGTATATAAAACCCAGTAGAGAGGAGACTCTAGAAGAAATGTACACCAGATGGTCGAGTGGGCAAAGAGAGGGAGTAGTGATCACACCCAGATCCTTGATTCTCTGGATAACACCAAGACTGCTTTCGTCAATGCAATGCGGTGAGCGTAACTGGGTTTGGTGATGTTAGGAGCAATCGAAATGATTGAGAGAGACATTGATTGACTAAGTAAGGTAAGCAAGTGTGTAGGATATGTGTAGAATGTTTATTGGTGAATAAGCGTGAGTGTGAGCGAGTAAGTATTTGGTGAGGTTGAACGTGAGTATGAGGGTGCAATGTAGTGTCATCTTTTGAGTGGTTTGAATGTGAGTGTGAATGTTGCAATGTAAGTGTCATTCGTTTGAGTGGTTTGAACGTGAGTGTGCAATGTAAGTTCATCTTTAGTGTTTGAACGTGAGTGTGTAATGTTAGTGTTTTCTTCTGATGTGATTGAATGTGAGCGTGCATTGTTTTGAGGGTCTGAGTGGTTTGAACGTGAGTGTGAATGGCAATAAGTGTTATCTTTCGAGTGTTGAACATGAGTGTAGTATGCAGTGATAGTGACATTTCTTCAACTCCTTAACTCTATTTTACTATTAGTTTATGTTAGTTTCCATTATTATACGTAATTTTACATATTTTCACAATGTATGTTAGTTTCATAATGTTTTTAGTTCACATTATAATTTGTTTTAGAATTAAGTATTTAGTATTTATCAACAATTCATAAACTGATTGAACTCAGCCATCACCCACAGGCAGTAGCCCATGTGGTGGCTTTTCTCATATTGTTTGTAAATGTTATGTGTATTATGTTCTGAGATCAATAAAGATTATTATTATTATTATTATTATTAATAGTCATACTCATGCACCACGTCACTACGACTGAAGAACATAACCACACATTTCGAGATGTTGAGTTCCATAGCATTCGACTTACACCAGTTGCTAATGTTGTTGAGTGAGTGTTGGAGTTCTTCTTGGTTTTGTGTCGAAGTGATTTTGTTGAAGACCTTGATATCGTCAGCAAACAGAAGGAACCTTGTTGTGATAGAATTGCAGATGTCATTGAAGAACAAGTTGAACAGCAGCGGGCCCAGGTGGGAACCTTGAGGTACCCCTGAAGTAACTGAGAAAGGGGTAGACTGCTTTCCATCACATCTAACAATGAGAGTGCGGTCAGATAGATAGCTTTCCATCCAGTGGAGCAATGATCCACAGATGCCATATCCTTCGAGTTTGGCAATGAACAATCGATGGTCTATCCTGTCGAAAGCTTTACTAAAATCCAGATAAACGCAATCTAATTGGGAGTGATCAGTGAATGCTGACATTATGGAATTTCGAAAGATAAGGAGATTTGTACATGAGGAGCGATTCTGCGTGAAACCATGTTGCTCAGGAACAATGTGTCTGCCAAGTTGGAAGCTCAAAGAGTCAAGAATAAGACTTTCATAGACCTTGGACAAGGTGGGCTGAATAGCTATTGGCCTGTAATTTTTAACGTTGGTTTTGCAGCCAGATTTATATATAGGGACAACAAAACTCTTCTTCAATGATGATGGAAAAATTCCCGCTGACAGTAGTTTAGCAAAGTAAATTTGGAGATGAGGGGCAAGTACAGGGGCACAGAATTTAAGTACAGCAGGTGGAATGTCATCCGACCCAGCCCCTTTATTTGGATCAAGTGCTTCCAATTTTCTCTGAACGTCCATGGCTGAAAAGGTACAGCTGCTACTTGACTGATTCAATCCAAAGTCATAAGTTGATAGTGGTACATTGCTCACTTTGAAAACAGATGAAAAGAATCTGGAGAAAAGGCGACATTTTCCTTCGGCATCAGTAGCCTCATCTGAGTTGAGAAACATAGAAGATGGAAAAGTGGTGCTGCTTTTTTGGGAGTTTACATACGACCAGAAAGATTTTATATTCAAAGGAATGCTCTCCTCAATCTTGCTCAAATATTCAGAGTGGCATTGACTGGTAAGTAAACTGCAGATTCTTCTCGTATTTTGGAAATTGATATAATCTTGTTGTGACAGTGACGATTTATATTTCTTATGTAGGATCTTCTTTTGAATTACCAGTCTTCTAAGATTTTTTGAAAACCAGTGTGGAAAATTGGAGTTGGCAGATTTTCTAATTGGTGTGTTCTGTTTGATAGCAGTTACAAGGTAGTCGCAAAAGTCGCCAAATTCTTCTTCAATTTTATGTTGATCAGACGAAGCAGGATAGTTAAGTCGGAACAAACTATCAAGTACAGCCCTCACGTCGCAACGTCGAAAGTCATAAAAGTGTCTGGAATTCTGAGAGGTTGGCGAGTCCATAACACTAAGGGAGAAGGCCAAAGCAGGGTAGTGTGGATCTTCATGCAATAACAGGTCCTCAGCATTCCTTACCTCGAGACCATGATCAGAGGAAAACACCAAATCAAGGCAAACCCCTCTGTAATTTACGACACCGCTAACTTGGGTGAGTCCGTGCGATGAGAGGGTATCCGTTATGTAGCGTGAAGACAGAGTTAATCTAAAAGGATCTAGGTCGGTCCAGTTTGTTTCCGGTAGATTAAAATCACCCACAATGAGAGTTGAAGTTGGACTCTTCATCAAGCTCATGATCTCATCAACGACCTCACAAAATGTGGAATAAATGAGAGTGGGCTGACCTGGGGGTATGTAAACATTACCCACGAGAATAGAAATTGAAGAAAATTTACAGAGTACAAACAAACATTCAATCCCATCAACAGTAGGTGTAATTTGTTGACATGGAATGTGGTTTTTGATAGCTATTATTACTCCACCACCACTTGATTTGTTACTAGTAGAATCAGTCCTGTCTTTTCTGAAAATAGCATAATCCGTTAATCCAAGCTCATTGTTGCAAATTTATGGTGTAAGGTTGGTTTCGGTGAGAGAAATGATGTCGTAGGGACAGGCTGCCACAGTCTTGGTGAGGGTGATAAGCTTGCTTCTGAGACCATTAACATTCTGGTAATAGCATGCAAGATACTGGTTGGCCCCGTCGGAATCTAGTCGTTTTTTGAGATTTTAACTATAGATGGGACGTTGTTCTTGAATTTAATTGTCAAGTTCTTTTCACCTTCAAGTTCTCTTTCCTTAAGTTCTTCTTTTAGGAATTTAAGGTACTTCTGTTCCTGAGGTGTCCTGTCTCTGCCAATTGATACTGATGCAAATTTTGTATTAGTTCTAGTTGAAGGATCATGGGGGAACGAGGAAAAGATATCTCGAGTTTCGTGGTCAGAGTTAAGGAACACTTTGAGGGGTCTTGGCTTACCATCTTGTTTTTTCCCAACCCTAGAGGTTTTTATGCCTTGGCCGCTGAATGAATGAACAAATGATTTGAAAAAATCAGAAATGAGATCAGAGTCATGGATCTTTCTAATATCAACATTTGTGCTCGAAGACTCAGGAAGGTTATACACCATGACATTCGATGAGCGGCGTGAGCGATCATTCATCTCAGCCATAATCATTTCGGGATTTGAAACAGGTGCTTGACTTTTAGCCAAGCTCTCCAATTTATTGATACGCTCCTCGTTTGAAGTCACACAATCGTTCAGTGATTCGATATTATTGTTCAGGCGGCTAACATCAGCTATGATCTGATCGACTTTAGTAGGAAGAGAGACGAGGGTGTCAACTTTACTTGAGAGGACGGTAATATTCTTGCATAGCGACGATAACTGAGCAACTAACATATTCAAAGGTTGATTTGCAACATTTAGACAGTCATCCCGGCCACACGTCCATTTCTTATTTACATCATTCGCCAACTTTGTGTATTCTGAGTTTGATAGTTTTACGCAAGCTGCATGGAACCATCTTTTGCACGGGCCTTCACATGCCACACCTTTTTCATCATTTGTTACAGTAATAACACATACTGGACAAACCTCCAACGAAGACATACTGCGGAGGGCTAAAGTCCGTATAGCATGTTTGTTATAGTGCAAGTTAATTATGTTGTCATGTTCCTGTTATACAGTATATTGTTGTAATGTTATTGTTTAGATTAGTCTCTAGTTTTATGGAGGAAAAGTGTTTGTTCGTAACTGTTCAAATAATTGAATATTAGTGTTTTTTGCCATTAGTGTAAATAAATAAACGATAATCCCCACATTAACAAAAATTGCTGATCTATAGAATAAGCTATTTAATTCAACAAATCATATTCTGTTCATAATATAGAGCATATGAAGGGTGGTACAATTCTACCAATATGAAGGAACTTTTCTTGTTAAGGGCGTTTCATCAACAATTGTTTTGTTGAATAAAAGTGTTAGTCAACTTCTTACAAGTAATAAATGTGCTAAGGGAAAAATGCTAAAACACATCTTTATGAGATACTAGCAGAGTACCGTCCTTTATACGGGGTTTACGTTGATTTATTTTGTGCTTAATGCATTCAGTATACAAAACATGGATGAAATAAGTTAACTCTAGGTTGTTTAAACAATTTTTAATATTATCAAGAATGTTTTATTTCCATTGATTTGTGTTAACAAAAATAGGAAACGTCAATTTATACTATATACACCGGTACCTATAAGCCAGATTCATCAAGCCTATGCAGATAAACTCAATTACAATAATTACTGTACCACACTGAAACTAACAACACTTAAATATATTGCAAGACAGCATTTGTCTGTTACTGAATGAATTTTACCAATACACCTTCAAAACTTTCTAGTCATTTCCATAAGTTAAAGTAATTAATTTTATTAAGGGAAATCTAAAACATTTAAAATCATAGACCTATATGTTGAACTGGGCTATCCAAAAATTCTTTAACGGAATAAAAAGGGGTTTTCAACAGCCAATTGCTTATTGTGGATTTTATTAACTGAAAAGAACCTCTCCAGCTTCAGAAGAAAGCTTATTGAAGAATTTTACACAGTTAATTTTGAAAGCGTTCTCCGTTTTTGTAAATCTATAGTATGGAATAACAATTTTGACCCTATATCTGGTGTTATGAGTGTGAATTTCTTCTCTGCGAGTAAACTCAGATATGTAAAGCCTAGTATGTAAGAGAATTTGGAAAATGTAGAGATTTATTACCTTCATAACATTAAGTTGAATGAAAAGAGGTTTGCAATGTTCCAAATCATTTACTAGACACATGGTTCTGATAACTGTTTTTGAATAATGAGAATATTGTTGACTGCACTAGAGTGACCCTACACAATAAGACCAAATGTGAATGGAAGAAAGCTACCCAGATATATTTTTGTCCAACAATACGGTATCTCTTAATTTCCATATTAGATATGAAACTCTAGATATCCTTCTACGATAGCTTATTGTCTATTGAAAAACCGAGAAACTTAACAGAATTTAGATTACTCAGATTTGAGAGACTATAAGAAGTATTTCTTGGGTTTTGTCTCTGTTGCAAAGCAATTTATTCGTAGAGAACCAGTTTAGAGCAGATCTATAGGCCATGGCTCTACATTCCTCAAGCCTTTCAGAGTTTCTCTGTGACGTGAGCAAGGTAGTATCATCTGCATAAATATAAACCTGAGATTATAAATTGCATGGTAAATCATTGATAAAACAATAAAGAGGAAAGGACCCAGGACAGATCCTTGCGGGATCCTGTGGCAGGGCCGGAACAAGGGGGGGGCAGAGGGGGCGGTTGCCCCGGGCGGCAGGGTTGAGGGGCGGCAAATTCTGGTTGCAGAAAATTTGTTTAATACAGTTTGTAAAAGTTTTTAATGAGCCAAACGTCATAAAGGAACGTCAATTAAGTAATTTCAAAACTGCATAACGTAATAAACAAACAATAATTTTACAATAGCAATCAATATAATAATTGCAACGGAGTAGAAAACACTGAGAGCCCTAATAGCATAGTTAGCAGCACAGCAAAGTTTGTTTACAATTTCAGCTGATCGCCATCCCAGTCAATGCGCCATGCCGGCCTGCCTCACTGCCGTGCCGCCGCCCCCCCTCCCACTCTACAAAGGAACGCACCGCTCCCCCTTCCACACCACTCGCTATCAGCGCACAGGTTCACGCTTGAAAAGTTCACGTTTTGACTTGTACTGTTTATATCATAACTACTGCGTATTGCGTCTTTTGTCGCGTTGCGTAGTGCAACTACTGTGTTCCGTGTTTTCTGCTGTCGTCTAGTTTTTTCCTTCTACATGCTTAATTATCATCTGTTATCGCACTGGTAATAATGTAATGTTTACTTCTTTTTACTGTTGCCTTGTTGTTTAATATAACATGGATGGTCGAAAAAGGCTTAGTGGAGCACAGTACAAAAAATCAGCTAAAGAAAAGAAGAAGAGGCAAGACGATGTATTATCAAAGACACGGAAAATTGACCTGTTTTATAAAAACACTGTAACTGCAAAAAATGGTAAGTATAACAAACTCAAAACTCATTGTAATGTTCAATGGTTCTGTTGTTTACATTAAAGGGTACAGTTTTTAGTCTTTTATATAAATAATACTCTTACTCTGGTAACTTTGTAACATAACATAACCAGTAGTTTATACAATATAATGGTGAAAAAAATGTAAACTTAAATATTATAAATTTTTGTTTGATATAAATGTTTCATTTTTGATATTATTAACACGTATAAACTATTTTATGTTAAATAAATTTCAAAAACTAAAACTGCAATAATTAAATTTTTTCTTTAAAATTTTAAAACTTATATTTAGTTTGATTATTTTTCTTAGAAAAAAATATAAAACACTTTTGTTAGTCTCTCTGAGAACACAACAATGGCTGAAATCATTGACCTATTTGATTTTATAAAATTTGGCTCACATGTACTTGGATCTAAAATCGTATATAATTTTATTTTATGGTAAAACTTGGTGATTTAGTTTTAAAATAATTTGGTTTAGTTTTATAATATGAGTTTGAACAAATAAGCAAGTACCAGCTGATTTAAAATAAATGATTTGTTACAAAATGCGGGGTTGGCTATACACTTTCGGTTTATATGGACAATTTTGACTTAGTTTAGCCACTAGTCGCCATTTTCTATTTTTCACAGAAAACTTTTTATTTTTGTTTTGAAATCCTTCAACGTATGAAATTGAAATTGGGTATACAGGTTAAGATAATAAAAGTAAAATCAGGAAAAAATATCATTGTTTTTCTTTCTTTAAAAACAAAATGGCAGTCATTAGAAATCTTTGAATACAAATATCATTGAAACAGATAGTTTCAAAGGAAATCTATTTATTTTGTTTTAACCTTTTACTATACTCCCTCTAGCCACTCATTTTCAGCTTAACTCTAAACTCTGATATTTTTTAGCACAAATGACGTGAATTATATTTGTTTGCGTTTTTTACAGATGATAATGAACCCTCGTTTGGGCCCAGTACTACAAATGCTACTGTCACCGCTTCTGAGTCCAGTTCAGTTGATGAAGAAAAGTTAAATCATGAAGATGGAATGTCACCATCACCTTCACTTCCTGATCCTGAGACATCTAACTCTAACTCTGGTCATAATCAAGACTCGTCCCCGTCGGCTTCTAAAACTACATGTGAGTTTGATTTTAATTTCAACGACCCTGGCACCTGGCCAGAAACAATTTCTGACTCTCAAAGGTGCTATATTGTAAAAATGAGAGCGGAAAATGAATACGAACCTGACCTTTCTAAAAGCTTACGAGAAGGCCGAACCCTGACAAAAGGCTGGTTTACAAGACAGTTAGGAAATGGAACTAAAGTTAAAAGGTCGTGGTTAGGTTACAGTAAGACTCGTAATGCCTTATACTGTATTCCATGTAGGTTGTTTTCTAATACAATACCATTAACAGAAGCTAAGTTATCTTCCCTTTGCAAAAATGAAGGATTTGTTTCATGGAAGAAACTAAGTGACAAAATACCTGATCATGACACTGCACCATACCATCAAAACTGCTTTGGCCAATGGAGGGCTCTAGAGGGGCCCAATAACTCTTTTACCAGGGAAAGGGGGTATTGACAAAAAATTGCAAGACCAAATAAACAAAGAAATATCTCATTGGAAATCTGTCTTGCACAGCATAGTTGATGCTATCTTGTTCCTAGCTAAACAAGGCAAATCTTTTAGAGGAACACATGAAACTAAAGATTTTGGTGCTCCAGATAGTGGATCTTTTTTAAACACCATTGACCTTATTTCGAGGTACAATGTGCATCTTTGTCAACATATTTAGCGACATAAGAAAGGTCAGGTTTCCTACTTTTCACATCAAATACAGGATGAATTTCTAAATATTATAGCAACCGAAATCAGAACAGATATCGTCAAGGACATTAACAATGCAAAGTATTATTCATTGATATTTGACTGCACTCCTGATATCAGTCACAATGAAAAAATGACCGAAATCCTTCGATATGTCAAACCAAACAGCTCAGAGGTTGAAGAAAGTTTTTTGGATTTTTTTACAGTAAGCAACAAAACAGGCGAAGGACTTACACAAGAAATTCTTGAAAAAGTTGAAAAAGATGGGCTTGATATAAAAAATTGTAGAGGACAGTCCTATGATAATGGAGCCAACATGGCTGGGAAGTACAAAGGGGTACAGGCTAGAATTCTAGAGAAAAATGAACTAGCCAATTTCGTGCCCTGTGTAGCCCATTCGTTGAATCTGGTAGGAGTGCATGCAGCAGACGCTTCAGTTGAAGCACAACGTTTTTTTGGAACTTTGGGGAGTTTGTACAATTTTTTTGTTGCTTCCACTTCGCGATGGGAAATTCTAATGAAGCATGTACCGACAACTCTAAAATTACAAAGCAAAACAAGATGGTCTGCGAGAATCGAGGCTGTTGAAGCTGTGTACAAACACTTTGGCAAAGTCATAGAGGCACTAGAAGAAATCCTAGATCACCCTTTCTCATCATCTGACTCAAAATCAGAATCTAAATCTTTGCTTGACAAGTTGAAAACTTTTGAATTTATTGTTTTGTGTTGTTTTTGGTATTCACAACTGAAAAAGATTGATGGTGTTAATAAGTTTCTACAAAGAGAAGACTTAACAGTTGACCAGGCTTCCAGAAACATTCTAGGACTTTGTCAGTTTCTGAAAACTTCACGAGAGTATTCACCGTCTGAAGCACTTTCTGAAGCAAAGTTGATTGCACAAATGAATGATATATCTCCAGAATTCACAGAAAAAAGGAAGAGGAAAAGGAAAACAATGTATGACGAACTTTGTGAAGATGAAGCTGTAACCCGCACCCCTGAAGAGCTGTTCATTGCATCCATGCTGCAAATTTCTGATAGGTTGATCATGGAAATGAGCACCAGATTTAAATCATTAGAGAATATCAATGACAAGTTCGGGTTTTTGAATGGCGGCCAAATTAATGAAATGACCTTAGATGACTTAAAACTCAAAGCTGGTGAGTTGGCAGATACGTATAAGGAAGACTTGAACAAAAAGGAGTTGATATTTGAAATCGAAAGTTTTAAAGGCTTTGCATTAGGAGTAGATAATAACTTGAAAACGTCTAGTGCTTCCACTACACTAGAACTCATTTTAAAGAACAAGCTAGAAGAAATGTACCCGAATATTACAACAGGACTTAAAATATTCCTCACACTACCAGTATCAGTTGCTACCGGAGAAAGGAGTTTCAGCAAGCTCAAGTTGGTCAAAAATCACCTAAGAAGTTCTATGTCTCAACAAAGACTCACTGATCTTAGCATTATTACCATCGAACACAAGCGAGCCTCAAACATTAGCTTTGATAAAGTGATCAAAGAATTTGCGTCCAAAAAGAGTCGTAAAGTAATCATTAGAGATTAAGTTGTGACGCATCTAAAGTCTATATTACTACTACCTACATACGGTACCATTGTTATTTATATTGTGAATATTTGTATAAATTATAATACTTTATAAAAACTATGTCAACTTTTCTTAATTTATTTGTTTACCTATTCCATTTTTGTTTAATTTGTGAGGGATTTTTTGTTGTGGGTGAAGGGGGGGGAGGGGCGGCAAATTTTAGTTTGCCCCCCCTCAAAAATTGTCTAGATCCGGCCCTGTCCTGTGGTTACACTTAGGGTGGTAGATTGACTGTTATTAATATTGACGTATTGTTTACGATTAGTTAGATAAGATTTCAGTAATTTCAAAGAGTTTTCAGTAATACAGTAAAAGGAAAGTTGATCGAAAAGGATGTTGTGGTGGACACAGTCAGCCTTGCTCAAATCACACGGAGTTAGAAAAACTGATATGACCCTTATATATATCATGTTTATAAAAAGAAATTTTTATAAAACAGACTTAGAAACAATATTTACGGCTTTGTTTAACTTTGTGAAAATGTGCAGGTTCCTACCCCTTGAAATACGTAAGCACAAAAGTGCGTTGTGGTTAGTTATGGTAGTACAGTATTTACTTCAGAACTATGTAAGTTGTTTGTTTATTCCAACAGCTGATTAATGAAACTATTATAAACATTAATCGTCAAATCGGTATTCTTATTAGGGCTTCTTAGTACCCTTGGGGCGTTGCCCTGATGGAATTTCAAAATAAAGCGTTTGTGTTAACCAGAGACCCTTAGAATGTCCATGCAAAATTTAAGCTAAATGAGTCCAGTGGTTTTTGCATGATTGAGTAACAGACACCATAAGATTTGTATATAATAGTATGATAAAATGACTACTTAAAGTGGCTAATTTGGCCTTTATAGGTGCACAACTCATTATGAAACCATGAGATAAATTTTATTTAAATTTTAAGAATATTTTGGACAAAAGGTCCTAACCAACCTAACCTTGTATAAAGTAAAACTTTTTTTAAAGTAACCATTATTTTTCTATCAACGCCATATGTACAAATGTTGAGTTAAAAGTTATACAGTTATCTTTGGCTGAAAGAGTAGATAATAAAAGAGTTAAATTAATTATTACAATACAGTATATTAAAACTTCATTGGTAAATTTTATTTTAAATGAGTGAGTTATTGTACTTTACAGGGTGGGGCAGGCAGGTACAGTGAGAGAGGGGAGGATAGTGTGTTTTGGATGTGTTTGTTAGTGAGGCAGACTCTTTGCTACTCCTAGCAGTAGTTACAATAAAATCCAGAACTAAATTCCTTGGAGCACTAAACTGGGGGCCTGGATGAACAATCTCAAGAAGATGATGGCCAACAAGTGCTAATTGATCTGTTATTAAAATATACATATAGTATAAAACAAATATAACCTGTTATAAAGTTCCTGTTATAAAGTATATATATTCCTGATTCCATTAAAATTTAACTTTCAAAATTTTAACTTAGTGTTTTGACTCATCATTGTAATTTTTTTGTTATTTAACTTATTTAGTTATTGGACACATTTATTGTCTATTAATTTAATAGTCTATTAAAATGTCATGAATACCCTCTAATACTAACTACTCACATTTAAAAATATTACTAGTCTAATCAAGTTAATAGTGAAAGTCCCACTAAAAGAGAGAGTCGGGCGGCTTACAAAAAATTGAGCTCTCAACAAATACATAGCCCAGCATCAACATTGACAGATAACAGTGTCCAGACTTCAGTAAGGTGCCAAAAAGCTGTCGTCATGCCACCTGTGACTTTATCTTTCTGTATTTATATACCATGACATAACCTAACCTTTGAGAGGGTTAGAGAGCAGTTATTGTTCAATGACTTGCATAACATCTGACACGATCCCTAAAACAATATTGATCACTTAAAATATAATGCTATGTTGTAAGACATTAGAACAATGGGTTGATTGCCAACATGTACTACTCTACATTTTTGGACACTCAAATTAAATTATAAAACCAAAATTCTTCAATTACTTTACAATAAACTGACAAAAAGCTTTCAGCACTGCTCATATAAAATGGCACAATATTATATCTATTAAAGACTTAATATTAGTTAATAGTTTATTGTGAATGCAAATACTGATGAAGGATTAAAATTAAGTCTTAAAAAACAATATTGAATGAAAGAAATTTATAATTAACTTAATTATTAAAAAAATAGATTTTAAGTATCAATAATAGAATTTTAAATACTCAATTTAGCTGAAGCATTTTTTCTAAATGATTATTTTTTGCTTTTTAGTATTAGGCGATAATGTTTGAAGTATTACAATTTTTTAAAATGATCTTACTATTTAATATATATACCATATTATTGCATGTCTGAAATATTGGAAAACTTGAAGCTTCTAAATCGCCAGGAAATGAATTTAAAATCAATCATGGTATTTATATCTAATAGGCAACAGGGGAATTAGTAAAAACGTGTTAGCCGAACAATAAATCAACTATTTCTATTATTTACTTTTTCAGATAACATGCAAGGACCAATAACAGTAAATCAGCTGGCATTCTGGAATAGAATAACTATTTTTGAAAGGAAAATAGCACTATATTGTTTGAAGTAAGGCCAAATATTTGAGCTATCTAATAAAGTATGTACATTACTAAAAGTATATTAATAAATCATTCTGCTGGGTTATTTTTCTAAAATATTCATTAGAAGTGGTAGTTGATTAGTTGTCAATGCACGCAAGACAAACAAACATTAATTTATGTAATACATAGAATATAAATTATTCTGAAACATTTATAATGTGCTGATATCAAATCTATATCTTTTTGTAAACAGATGAAATATCAATAACACCTTCAAATTAGTAATATATATTGTAATAATTACATAATTTCCACTTCGCTGGAGACCAAACGGATGGATAGATTTTTGTGAAATTTAGTATGTAGGTGTATTTAGCTAATATTACTAGATTTTTTTCACTTTTTGAAATTTTAGTTTTTTTTATTTTATGTACAAAAACATACAAAATTGAATTTTCTCAAAAACGTCTCCAACAATTTGATTACATTTTCAGGAAAGATGCGAATTACTATTTAAAATATTTAAGTGAAAACCGCATATCCCAAAACTAAAGAGCAAGCAAGTTATGTATCACCATTGATTTTATACACAAATACATTTCCCATCCAATGTTAAATTTTGAGTCTCAAAATATCAGCTGTTTTTGTGGTCCATTATGGAGCGCTAGTGTAGTCCCATGTAAAAATGTAATGCAGTTTAAACCAGCTGTGGTTGCAGGCCACATAAACTAACAAAATTACTGCGACAAATATTCCTATTAGATGGTTTATCTATGTAGGTTTATATAATCAATGGTATCACTTATCAGCTGGAATTTTAATTACAAGGATTAGAACAGTATTTTTGTGTTCACTTTAGCCATTTAGCACATGTAACGTCATGGGATATGCGCAATATACCTACCGTCTTCTTTCCTAGGTGCCGTAGTTTTCATGTATATTGCTATAGATACTTAGCAGGATAATGTTATTTATTTTGCAATTTGTAGAATAAAGTTAACAAAAACCCAAAAATAAGTAACGTTAAAATAATACAACAAAGTGGGGTATCAAATTAAAGGTATTCTTCTCTTACTTACTAATATTCCATCAGATTTTAGAAAAGACTATGTTTATGAGCTCCACTAACCCAAAAACCAAAATCCTTGGTCATACTGCCTAAGAACTCTGGTGAGGCCGTAGGCCGATCTTCCTCATGAGGCGACAGGCCGAGTTCCACAAAGAGGCTAAAGGTAAATGCGGAAGACCTTTCCGAACCTAAATCTTATTAATAACCTACAATGTAGAGCAACAACAAACGATCCTCTGGGAGATATGGATGCTACCTCTTCAGTTTGCAAAATTCAACTGAGCGAAGCTCGGTCTCCTGGTACTATTTATTTAAACATTTCATTTCATATTTGTGTTATATTTCTAAACGAATTGTAACCGGACCTATGCCGCAATAGGCGAAAATATATTTATAAAAAAATTTAGTTTGTGAATTAGTAAATATTTTTTACTTAAAAATTCTATTGACTGTCACATGAAGAAAGTATCCTTCAAATGATACGAGACTTTATTGGAGATGAGACAATATGATACTAAATGACTGACTGTAAATAAATAATGTGGCATGAGTCCAGACCTTAGCTGGTATGTTTCCCATTCATTTCAAATTGATTCTATTTATATTGACCCCATTCATTATTGCTGGCTCAGTAAGTCTTATTTATAACAACTGAAGGAACTTATTTGAAATTTAAATATACAGTATTTATAAAGTGGTTTTTGCAAACAGTCTACTTCTTGTAACCTACCTTTAAAAGGTTATGTAACAGTTTTTGTCTCCTGTCCCACCTTGTCATTTGGTTATGTTTATTATACAGGGTGAGTTTCTACTGACACCCATGACTTTGCCACTGGATTTTCATCATCAAAAGGAAAATAAAACCAAGTAAATCGTAGTCTGATATTGAACTGTTAGGTCGTAATTGAGAATATTTTATTTTTAGGAAGTATTGAACTCTGTCCAACTGTATGCGTGAAAAAATTAAACTAACCAACCCAGTGATTAATATTTAAAATAATGGCTAAGAACTTTAAATTTGCTATAAAACCAAGGTTACTTCTAACAATTATTCCATTTCAAGGTCAATTCCAAGCAAAATAGAAATAAAAATATGCTAGATTAATTATATAGATTGAGTTACAAGATCATTTTGTGTTACTTTAATCTGGTGCCACGCGATGTTGAACTAAATGAATAACTTCCTAATTTAATAAGCTTTAAATATGCCATTTTAAACTGTTGTAGGTTGGAGTGACAGAAAGACTACCACCAAACTAAAGTAAAAACACGATTTACTTATTACTACAATGATAGTATTCTCAGTGCAGTAATAAAAGGCAAATAACCATACAATTTTGGGATACTGTAGTAACGACTTTCTGAAAACGCTGGAGTGAGTAAGATGCAATGAGTGGTGGAGGTGAAACAGAAAACTACTCTCCTCCCACTGTGTGATTCCAATATAAAAATGTTATGGCAACCTGGATAATGAAAGGCCGCAAGCTGGCTACACAACATCAAGCCCCGCAAAGTACGTCTTAAGCAGCAGTGACCGTTGGTATGAGTTTGTTTATTAAAATCAACGAATCAAGCTTAGAACCATTAAATTAAATCATTGTTTAGCATTCAAATAACAATTAATAATAGCTATAAATTAATGAATAATAATGTAAGTAATAAATATCAGTAAAATAAAATTAAACAGTTCATAACTGTTAGTATTGTTATTTTTTCAACTAAACACTGTGTGGAAGTTAGTCACGCCCGTGAAGTAAGGCAGCTCAGTGATGGAACGATTCCCCTCTGTTGCTGAAACCCCTACATGCGAAAATGTCCGGCCCAATTATGGTGTTTAATTGTTACATCAGCTAAACATATCTCATTGGAAAAAAACATTGTATAACAATTGAAAGTAATCCAAGATTATATATCAATTCGGGGTTTATTTTTGCAACATATTCATTAGAAAATTTCATTTATTATAGATTTAGTAGGCTTTGGGAACTATACAATTAGCTATCAGGTAAACTATTCAAAGAACGGTTCTTAAAGTCCTTAAAGAAAGTGATATATTGTGTATAAGACCTATAGATACCTTATTGTTAATTAATTAAGAAACAATATGATTAACGACCATAAATAAATGTGATTAGAGCTCAGTTTGAATACTTTTTGCTCTGTGCAAGAAGCAAATTTGTATCTTAATTAATTGCAAAATGTATAGTCGCAGTTCAACAAGAGAGTGTGTGCCTAACACAATCTGGCACGACTTCACGACATTTATTACTGGAAGATTACAGGGAGCTTGCGAGTGATTTAGTCTAACGACCAGGGGGTGGTGTGTATTGAATACAAAGCACAGAGTTCATACTTTGCTCTGTGATACAAAGGCATTCTGACGATCGTTGACAATCCATGATCGTTTATATTATATCGATGACTAGGGGACACTCCTGTACGATTTGTGTGCAAACCCCGTCACTCCCTACATTCGTGTTACCTCGTTTGTCACCATTGTCATTTTTCTTCAATATTGTTTTCAATATTATTGCTTACATTGTTCGAAAGTAACCTCTTATGTCAAGCTGCGTCATCCTAAGCTCTCTCATTCATATAGTGAACGGTAACAAAGGCCTGATTGGCCGATATCGGGATATTTGTTATCTAACTTAATTTTGCTCTTTTAGAGAAACTGTTTTGAAATTAATTCTTTCTCAGTATGATCTAAAACAAAAAAGAATATTTCTACCGTTTCATGTTCCAAAGCCTTGTATTTTTTGAAACTGTCAGTTAATAGTATTTGGATTTTATCTTTGTATAGATTTCTCTCCTAGAATCTTAATAAAATATTATTTTAATATTTTGTAGATCAGTCGTAATCATTCTTAGTTAATATATTAACTTGATATCACAAAAAAAGTATTTGAAAAATCAATAAATAATTTAACACATCATACGTACGCGAGAGTCGGTGGCCGAGTGGTCAGGACTTGGGTTTAGACTGTTTAGAGACAGCACAAGTTCCAATACTAACAACATTCATCCTGTAGCTTTCCTTTTAATGCAGATATTAATTTGTCAAATATTTTAGTGCCCAGTCGTTGGCCTTCTGGTACACCCTCTACCAACAGCCCTATAAAAACTGTTCCATCCTATTACTTCCAGTAACCTTGATACATTTTGGACAATGAAACCCTTTGACAAATTATCTCTTAATTGTATTCGATGCGGTTCCAGTATAGCCTGAGCAAGTTACAGTTAGGTATTAAAGATACAACACGTTGTGATAGAGTGACAGTCTTTTTTTCAACCGACTACAATATAATATAAAAATGGCATTGGAGTTAGGTGTACTCTTTGGGGTCTTGCAAGAGTAGAATTATGTTTGTAAATGCGATCTCAGTGGCAGTCACTGCACCACTTGAAACTGTTTCTATATTTAACTCATGTACAACTGGAGTTACGGAATTTTAATCAGACTTTAGAGGAGCCAACAATTTGTGACGCTTTCAACTGGTAGACACGTCAGCTGACATGCTCTAAAATGCTAACATAACCGCCTGCAGTCTCGGTGCCAGCTGGTTTTATGGCGTGCCTCGCCCTCTATTTATTATATAACTTATGTATGTTCAGAACTTCATCATATATATATATATATATATATATATATATATATATATATATATATATATATATATGCCTACTAGTGGACACCCCTGCGCGCTCACGTGCTAACACCGTCACTCACTGCGCTCGTGACACCTCGGCCTTCAGTCTCAGCATGTGAATTTGACAACAAATATTAGTGGTTAAACTGAATTAAGTAGAATCCTAATATCAGTAGCTCACACTGCACTTGAGTTGAAACCTATTTACAGTTTAAATATAAACACCCAAACATATGTTGCAAACATCTTAACCTTTAGTTTAAGGTTTTGTTTTTGTGTCTTTGAACGATGGGCGAGAAAAATATTGTACGATTTATTTTTTATTGAATTATTTCACGTACTCAATCATTTTTTAGTATAATTGTGTTTGTAAATTTGAGGATTTAAAACTGGTGTTTTGTTGTTTTTGTCTTTTGTTGATTCCAAAAATGTTATTGAGTTATTTTGTTGTGTATATAATAGTCCAATGTTACATGTATCCCATTGTTTGATATGTTATTTATTTAAATTTTTTATAATTATTGTTATCTGATTTATTGTTATATTGTTTTTGATTTAAGTAAGTTCCCCAAAAAAGTTTACTATAACATATATGTATAAAAATATGTTTCACATATAATTGTAACACTAATAATTGTAAAGAAAATATTATAATTTTTCTCTCCATTAGCCTTGAGCTTGAGAGATAAATATAAACTGCTTGTATAAATTGTATTTGTTTCGTAAGTAATAAATATATTTGAATCATTATTTACATTCTTACAGCTGTTACAGCTTTTTAAACATCATTATTTACAATAATTTACATTTTTATTTACATCATTATGTTACTTTTTGACTACTTTCGATGCAGAAATTATGTGCACCCAGTTTGAAGGTTGTGTACTAAGAAACTAAGAGGCCTATGTAAAATCCAATCACACCATTGTTTTCTTTGTTTAATCGTACATTTTATATTTACATTGTTTACATCATTATGTTACTTGTTGACTACTGTAAGGGCAGAAATTATTTGGAAATTAGTAAAGGTTGTTTACTAAGAAACTAAGAGGCCTATGTAAAATCCAATCACACCATTGTTTTCTTTGTTTAATCGTACATTTTATATTTATATTGTTTACATCATTATGTTACTTGTTGACTACTGTAAGGGCAGAAATTATTTGGAAATTAGTAAAGGTTGTTTACTAAGAAACTAAGAGGCCTATGTAAAATCCAATCACACCATTGTTTTCTTTGTTTAATCGTACATTTTATATTTACATTGTTTACATCATTATGTTACTTGTTGACTACTGTAAGGGCAGAAATTATTTGGAAATTAGTAAAGGTTGTTTACTAAGAAACTAAGAGGCCTATGTAAAATCCAATCACACCATTGTTTTCTTTGTTTAATCGTACATTTTATATTTACATTGTTTACATCATTATGTTACTTGTTGACTACTGTAAGGGCAGAAATTATTTGGAAATTAGTAAAGGTTGTTTACTAAGAAACTAAGAGGCCTATGTAAAATCTAATCACACCATTGTTTTCCTCGTTTAATTGTACGATATGACATATGAATTTTAAAATTGGTCGGTAGCGTAGTTGGTTCAATCCCAGCTTCATAAGCTAAAGGTTCTCAGTTCGATCCCAATCGGAGTTATAGCACATTTTGAGAAGGATCAGCTGATAACCACCGGCTGTTCATTTGTCATTGGGCTATTAATTAATGACACTTTCTAAAGAATAGTCGGCCTTAGTTTGTAACAACGACTACATTCGTTCAACTACACTCATCACACTCATTCGAAATCCATATTCGCCCATATATTGACGATTGGCGTCTTATGAATAAATAAAATTTAAAAAAATAAATAAAAATTTTACTTTAAGTTTGAATAATTGTTATCCACCATTCTTACCTTTTTTGTTGGAACAAAAAAGTACCAGTATTTAACTTGTTTTCAGTGTACATCAAATTTACACCGTTATTACTAAAAAACCGTAATTGTATCACATTTATATCATTTATATTTTAATACCTGATTGATGGGAATGTTTTCTATAGTTTTGATAAGTTTTATAATTTTAACTTTTCGAGAAAAATAATTGTTATCAATTTCCTGAAACATTGTTTTCTTGGCTTCTAGAGCTCGTAAAATTAATTACTTGGTCTTGTTGTAATCCTTATTACATATATAGTTTTGGTAGATTATTTTATATGTGTTAGTAAATGCAGTGATTTTAAACCGATTTAAATAAATTTAAAATAACTTTAAATTGACAAATTTAAGTTGATTTAAATCAGTATAAAATTACTGTATTTACTTACACATATTAAAAGTGATGTATCGTAACTATACATGTCATTAGGATTAAAACAGGATCGAGTAATTAATTTTAAAACCTCTAGAAGCCAAGAAAGTGATGTTTCAGGAAATTGATAGCAACAGTTTTTTTTCTCAAAAAGTAAAAATCCAAAAATTTATAAAAATTATAGAAAACATTCCTATTAACCAGGTATTAAAAAATTAAAACTATACAATAACGGTGGTTTTTGGAATAACGGTGTAAATGTAATGTACAGTGAAAACAACTTAAAACTACGGTGCTTTTTTTTCCAACTAGGATGACAATTATTAAAACCTATAGTACAATTTTAAATGTTATATGTCATAACGTAACATTAAATGAGGAAACAATGTTGTTATTGGATTTTCACTGGACTCTCTCTTAGTTTCTTAATAAACAACCTTCAAACTCGGTGCACATAACTTCTGCGCCGACAGTAATTTAAATTTGTCTCCGTGTTATTCTTATGGCCAAAATTCCTACTTTTAGGGCTTCCTGTATCTTTCAGGGTGGAAATATTGAACAATGGAGACCTTTTTGCACAGCTGCTAGCAGGAGTTATGTGTATATTTCTTAACACCTAAATCGTTAACATTATAAAAGAAATAAGTGAGGAGTTGCGTTAACACAAACAGCTTCACGTATTGTATGCAAGGATATACAGAGTGTCCTGTTGGCTTAAGTATCTAGCCAAAATTCTGGAGGACATTCCTTGGGTTAAAAAAAGTCATGTGTACAAATCGTATATCTCGCACTGTTATCCGTCCGTCTGTCTGTCTGTATGTGATTTTTACAAAAAGTTTAATATCTCTGAAGTTATTTGAAATAAATTCATTAAAATCTTTACAGTGTTCATAAATCAATAAAATTTCATTTTTGTAAAATTTTTGGTTTTCAAGTTGGCGGCCTATATTTTTAATGCCAAATAATCTTACATTTTATTAAAAAAATGCAAGTTACAAAAAAGCTGAGGAATTCATTTATACTTACTCATATTTTTAAAAAGTTTAAAAAGGAACAACAATTAACTGAGAATTTAAAATTATTATCAAATAAAATAGATTTACCGGCCGAAGAATTTCGTTGTTATTAAAAAACATTTCATTTTCTCAGTTAACTGTCGTTTGATCTTATAGCCTTTTATACCATTAATTGTAGAAATAAATTCTTCACCTTTTTTTAAATTATTGGTTTTTAATAAAATTTAAGGTTAAGAAATGTTTAGAATTTAAGGTTATAAAGATGTGTAGCGTTAAATATTAAAAATGGCCGCCAATTAGAAAAAGATTCTTTAAAAAACTAAATTAAATAATATACAGGGTGGTGCACGAAATGATCCAACATTTATTTTTGTTAAAGAAAATTGATTGTGAATGCAATACAGTAAAGTTTGATATAAATTGTCTACTGCATACCTGGACATTAGTTTGAGGCCATTACGTGTTCAATGTGGCCACCTTCTTGTCTGACAACTGCTTCAACACGAACGCCTATGTTATTGATGACTCTGCGACACATATATTCGATTATCTCGTTACATGCCTCAATGATTAGCAATCGCAGATCCATCAGTGTGTTAGGATGTTTAGGGAAGATCTTCTCCTTCAGAAATCCCCAAAGAAAATAACCTCAAGGATTCAAATCAGGACTTTTTGGGGGCCAGTCATAGCCAAACGCAAAACGATTAGGAAACATTTTGGTCGAAATTTTCATGCAGAAAATCCAAAACAACATTAGCCATGTGTGGTCTGGCTCCATCCTGCATGAACCGCTGGTTCTCTAATTGAAACCCGTTTGCGATAAGTTGAGGTACAAAATAATTACGTAGCATGTTTAGATAACGCTCACTATTCACAGTATATTAAAAAAGAATGGCCCTATTAGCCCATGGCTCGAGATGGCTGCCCATACCGTAATTCTTGGAGCATGATGCACTTTTTCATGTAGCACGAGTGGATTTTCGGAAGCCCAAAAACGCACATTTTGTAAAATGTAACGCAACCTTCATTATCTTGAGATCTTGATCTGACGATAATGCAAGCTCAAGCAAAGGTATAATGCGATTAATACTACTGCAATACAGGTATACAGTGAACAGATAAGTAAGGTTAAGTACAAGGTAAATGTAACGTAACATTCATTATCTTGAGATCTTGATCTGACGATCATGCAACCTGTAATTTATTAATATACTGCATTAATATACTGTAATTTATTTATAGGGCTGTACCATAGTAATAAATAAATAATTATAATTGTTGGTAAACATTCACGCTACAGTAAGCACCCTTATAATTTAATACAGTTGTTATTAGAATTCTTTGGTTGTTATGAAAAAAATATCACGTAAGTCTTTAAAACTATATAGCCAAATAATTGGCTGTTTGTCAGTAGGTTAACACGTTCTAGTAAATTGGCACCGTGACTTAACAATAAACATGCAATATTATTAGCATCTAACTACTAACATTATCTAATGGAAGACTGAAACTGTTCCTCGGTCATGATGAACAACACATCTCAAAACACAATAAACAAAGAGCTGTAACTGTAATACAGAAGGTCATATGGTAAATATTTTTAATGTACGGGTACTTAAGTTGGTGATCTGCGTAAATAAAGTCTATTATTAACATGACTTATGAAAGGTGGGGTCATGTGACTCAGTTGTTTGTTTGTTTACGAAGTATTCTGGGAGGCCCACTCGTGTTCACGGCGATCCAACATCCAATTTCGCTGACACGAAGATGTGGGAGACAGTTCTGTGAAGGTGGGCCAAAATAAAACACGTCCACTGTCCACTGGATATTATTTAGTTTCTGATATGTTTTTACAGGTTTTGGCAGTTTTCTAGCTATTTCGCTAAACCGAGTTCTGTTCTATTGCTGACATTTCTCGACTTTTAACAATTATGCTTCAGAACTCGTAGTTTTGTCAAGGTGTTTTTTTATTTTTTATTTAATAATAGCAATTATATACAACAGGGACCTTGTCGATCTTTTGGTTGACATTTTTAGTCATTTTATTTCATAGGCTTAAGCCGCCAGTGGCATTACTAATTACTAAAGCTTCCGGTAACGACCGCGTCAAGGTGTTATCTACAATATTTACGTCATCAAACGTTTTACCCATGCTGTGATGTGGCATTATCAGTGGTATCTCTGAGACTAAAACTGAATCTCATAAATGGTGATGTAAAATATTGTAGATAACACTTTGACGCGGTCGTTACCGGAAGCTTTAGTTATTAGTAATTATTTGTCATAGTAGATACATAACTAAGAAACCTTAAAAATCCAAACCTAATCCATCAAAACCCAACAAAACATAAACTTACTGAACTTGGAAAATGTTCACACTAATGTGATTGGTGATAATCCGACTGAAAGCCCCTTGGCATATCCGTGATCAGGACAAAATTCCACACAATTTGAGTCCCCACATTGCGCTATACTTTGCCGAAAAAATATTTTACTTTTTTTATAATTTTTAGAGTCTGTTCTGGTTCCACTGAAAAAAAACGATCATATTCTTATTTCTTAGTCTTATTTACTATGAAACAAAATTTCAGCCAAAAAAGTATTTCAGCCTGTCGGTATAATAGTTCTATATAAATACGTTAATGGCAAATAATTTTGGTTGATTAGTGAAATAAACAAAGTTTATATTTATGAAATCTATAACATCACTTGTTTACACTGACGATGCTATAATCAACCCTTGGCCGCCTCAGCTGATTGTTACACTAACAGTGTGGAGTCTGTCTGGCCACTTTCTCTTGTGGAAGCCTTTTTTATGAATTTTCTATGATCGAGTCGTGTTATACTATCCGTTACGCATGACTAAGCCAACTGGCAGAGATAAATGCACAGGAGATAGTTTTGGCCCAGAAGTAGAGGTCAGCGATATCCTGTTTGACTATAAACATATACGTTTGATTTTTGTGCAGTTACTGTTCTCGTAAATAAAAACAGCTTATTTTGGAGCATGCTCTAAAGCAGGGGTTCCCAAACTGGGGGGCGCGAGTAGCTTTCATTACAACAAAAGGGGGCATGGTACAAAAAAGTTTGGGAAACTCTACTCTAAAGCGTCATATTCATCGTATTTCCTTAAGCAACATCTAAAAGCATGTATTAACCGTACGCCTTTGTAAAGATAAGACAACAATCCAATGCCAAACTTAAAATTAAACTCGCCGATAATCTTGGCATACTAATAAATACATTTCCCATAATTCCCGATTAGTGGTGCAGAACAAGTATAAACAGGACATCTATTTAGAGTAATTGGTCTATTGTTCTAAACCCAATGAACGGATGAAAACCTAAAGAAAATTGAACATCTGACAAAATTAGTGGTGTTTGTTTTGGAACGATACAAAGATAATGGAAAATAATCGGATTTGTGTGTCAATTATATAAGTTTACTCGCAGTGCCAAATGACAGAGTAGTGTAAATACTCTAAAACATCTTTGATTCATCTTTAATGAATCTTTTATTCATTAGAATGACAAATAAATAAAAGATTTATTTGTTTGTTTATTTACGTGGTTCGGATTCCACGTAAAGCTGTAGGTCCCATAGTTGCCCTGGCTATTGGGCTATTAATAAATAGTCCTTCCTGAGCTAAGTCGAACTAATATAGTAACAATGACTATACTCGTTCATCTACACTCATCACACTCATTCACTCCTCATATTCGCCCATATCTCTACGGTCGGCGACTTAGAGATGAATAATGAATAAATAACCGATATCACCCAAATGATTGTGCAGTTTGTGTTATTTAACAATCCCTAGTTTTGTGGTCTTCCTCGCCTGTTTCATATGAATCCAAGTACAGAATTAGCTAATTGTAATGAATCTAAGAGGAACAACCACTTGAACCACTAGTAAATATTACCAGGTTAGTTATAAGCTTTCCTCTGTTTTAAATTTTATTTGTTTTCTATTTACTTCTTAAAATATAGTTTTATTAATTTAGATTATATCATTAATTTATTTTTTATTCATTTATTGTTAAGACGCCTACAATCAATATATGTGTGAATATGGATTTAGAACGAGTGAGATGAGTGTAGATGATCGAATGAAGTCATTGTTACAAACAAAGCCGACTATTCCCTAGAAAGTGACACCAATTAATAGCGTAATGAGAAATGAACAGCCGGTGGCTATCAGCTGATCATTTTCAACATTTGTTAAGAATTTTATTGGAATCGAACTGAGAAACTTTAGATTATGAAACTGGCCTTTACTTATTTATTTTTGTATAACCTACCAAGCTACTGACCAATGAGTAATGCATTTAATATGTTGATTTCTACTAGTAAATCTGAGTAGTTAGTTAATTCAGTTTATTGTTTTAGATAGTTGTTGTTGTTATTGTTGTTTTGGTGTAAGACAGGACTTATTAGTCCTAACCTTGCCATCCATACACATTACTTTTGCAAGTCAATAAAGAAATATTTTATTTCATTTCAAATGTAATGATATTCGGCCTTGTTTGTGCATTGCTGTAATCCAGACTCTTGCAGGAAATGAGTAATAGACTCGGATAATAACAATCAATACGGTCCATTCAATAGTAGTTACCGACTTTGTCACTGCTAAAGTAAGACCATTTACAATAATTAACATATACAATGAGACATTACCTTGGGGAAAGATGAACTCAATAATATCGTCTTAGTTTATAACAATACTAATGAGAAGATTCCGTCGTGATTTATTTACGCTTATGGCGCTACTGTGGTTCGGATGACACCTTCAGCCAGTGGAACAAGCCTAAATAATAATAGTATTAAATAAGAACACAATGACCTAAAAAATAAAACAAAAAATTAAAATACTAAAAGATAAGCAAATAAGATCCACACCCAAAATAAATAAAAGAGCTACAGTAGTAAGGGTATTTACAGAAGCAGAGCTACAGCAGTAAGGGTATTTATTTTACAGAAGCAGAGCTACAGCAGTAAGGATATTTATTTTACAGAAGCAGAGCTACAGCAGTAAGGATATTTACAGAAGCAGAGCTACAGCAGTAAGGATATTTACAGAAGCAGAGCTACAGCAGTAAGGATATTTACAGAAGCAGAGCTACAGCAGTAAGGATATTTACAGAAGCAGAGCTACAGCAGTAAGGATATTTACAGAAGCAGAGCTACAGCAGTAAGGATATTTACAGAAGCAGAGCTACAGCAGTAAGGATATTTACAGAAGCAGAGCTACAGCAGTAAGGATATTTACAGAAGCAGAGCTACAGCAGTAAGGATATTTACAGAAGCAGAGCTACATCAGTAAGGATATTTACAGAATCAGAGCTACAGCAGTAAGGATATTTACAGAAGCAGAACTACATCAGTAAGGATATTTACAGAAGCAGAGCTACAGCAGTAAGGATATTTACAGAATCAGAGCTACAGCAGTAAGGATATTTACAGAAGCAGAGCTACAGCAGTAAGGATATTTACAGAAGCAGAGCTACAGCAGTAAGGATATTTACAGAAGCAGAGCTACAGCAGTAAGGATATTTACAGAATCAGAGCTACATCAGTAAGGATATTTACAGAATCAGAGCTACAGCAGTAAGGATATTTACAGAATCAGAGCTACATCAGTAAGGATATTTACAGAAGCAGAGCTACAGCAGTAAGGATATTTACAGAATCAGAGCTACAGCAGTAAGGATATTTACAGAATCAGAACTACAGCAGTAAGGATATTTACAGAATCAGAGCTACATCAGTAAGGATATTTACAGAAGCAGAGCTACAGCAGTAAGGATATTTACAGAAGCAGAGCTACAGCAGTAAGGATATTTACAGAAGCAGAGCTACATCAGTAAGGATATTTACAGAAGCAGAGCTAGAGCAGTAAGGATATTTACAGAAGCAGAGCTACAGCGGAGATCCCAGAGAAAGAAGGATACTGAGAGGGGATTTGGTTAAATAACGCATAAAACAATCTAGAATATGAAAGTGATAATAAACAATATATTATTAAAAAAAAAAAAATAATTATAAAAAATTGGGTCTGTACAATCATCCATAGACCGCTTAAAAAGCGACAGTTTCAACGCACTTGTGCGAGTGAGACGCAAAGAGTGGTGCAAGTGAGACAGAAACTTCTCTTCCCCCACTGTGAAATTACATTAAAATTTTGTCATGGCAACCAGATCGTTAGGCCGTATGCTCATGGCGCAATAGCAAGCTCCGCCCATTTTACGTCATTAGCAACAGTGACCATCTAACCACGAATCAAGCTCAGAACGATCAAATTAAATCATTATTTAGTATTCAAATAACAATTAATAATAGGAATAACACAATGAATAAATGTAAACAATAAATAGCATCTACACAAACTTGTACAGTTCGTTACAGTTATTTTTTCACTGTTGCGGAAGTTTAATACTTAACGACGGAAGTTAATAACGCCCGTGAAGCAAGGTAGTTGAGCGGAAAGAATCCCCTCTGCCGCTGGAACCCCTACATGCGCTGAATATAACACGCAGGTCGCTTTCTACCCGGCCAAGTTATAGAAGTAAATATAATTTAATATTAATAATGATAATAATAGTAATAATACAACCTAGAGCCTACAAAATGTAGCTAAGTCTTTCACAATACCTCAAGGTACTACTGGGATCACAGAACTACTGATGAATAGCTCTTTTGAAGTTTGTCTCAGTTGGTAACTAGACTACAACGGTTACCACACTCATCCTACACACATTTAGGCCTAATCCATTCATATAGGCCAACTATTTAAAATACGCAATATAATGTCGGTGGTCGTGTGATTGATCTAATTTATTTATTTATTTTTTTTTTAATTTTAAATCTCCGCAAAAACGTAACCGACTTGCTTAGGCAATTAAGTTCCTCCAATAACACTCACTTAAATCACCCTTGTAAAGCATTTTAAAATGAAAACCGTCCCACGCATATAAAGACAATAGGGTATTAGGCCTACACAACGTCTAAAATACACCTGGACGCTGGTTGTTGTACTCGAGAGTTCGGTGCATCCATTACGGTGTTAGATGGTTTCGTTTTATTGACCTGTGTACAAAGTTTGTAGATAAATCTACCTGATAGCTAGGGACGTCGACACGCAATTGTTGGCCGGAGACACAGCACGTACCCGCCTCGTACTGCTAATGTTCCTCAACCCTAGATACAATGTATTCGAATGAATATACAATAACACGCTTTAAATTTTAATACTAAAAGCATTATAAGATATATAGCCACTACAACAGTAAAACCCTTAACAATTGTTATTTTATATTATAACCACTAGAGACATAATTTTAGAAATATTATTAATAATACGGTATATAAGAAGAAGA
Source organism: Stictocephala bisonia (assembly GCA_035578905.1). Lineage (NCBI taxonomy): Eukaryota > Metazoa > Arthropoda > Insecta > Hemiptera > Membracidae > Stictocephala > Stictocephala bisonia. The sequence goes on along the minus strand of JAQJVL010001222.1, from coordinate 108,450 downwards.
ACGTGAATAACCTGATCTAATGAAAGAAAGAGAGCTCATTTAAAAATAATTAAACAAGTTTGGGCACAAATAAGGCCAACTTATCAAACTATAGTTGACTGAAATTCGCGTAGTCCGGTTAACGTAAATACGTGAATAATAGTAAATATTAATTATTGTATTCTAAAATCATATTTTTAACGAAAATTAAACAAATATGAGGGCTTGAAGGAATTTATGGACCTTGTAAATGTTTCTTGGCAAGTGAGGAACATTTTATTTCATTAAAATAAAATCTTCAACCCCACCCTACATACGACTCTAGACCGTCCCACTTGTAGCCTAAAAATGGATATAAGGCATCGTTGAACAACCATCCACAAACGAATAATACAGGTGATTCATAGAAATTTAGAAATAAGACGGTTGACTGAGTACCTGGCTACCTTCGAAATGATACAATGATATGAATTGGATCCGGATAAAGAAGACGTATGGCCGGTGAAGATGGCTGTAATTAGGGGTGCAGAGATACAAAGTATATGTCAGGCTTGCCAACTGACAGTGTACGGATGTGCAAATCATCAACAGTATATATCACCAGCAGTTGGGTTGGCAGCCCTCGCCTCTTGGGAATGTGCTTTTGAAGACGCCGGCCAAGATTAGCTGCTGGTGCATTGCATTGCATTGCATTCCAGCGTTTTCCGGCTCATATCTGGTTGATGCATTGTTTGACCTAGTATCTGCTATCGTCTTACTGCAGCACTCTGCCAAACCATGACGCCCACTCATCATCAGTAGTTGTACCAACGACTCGACAAAACGTGTTTGCCATAAACAAATAACACATTCAGTTGTTTGACCTATTATATGCTATCGTCTTACTGCAGCATTCTGCCAAAACCATAACGCCCACTCATCATCAGTTGTACCAATGACTCGACAAAACGTGTTTGCCATAAACAAATAACACGTTCAGTTGTTTGACCTAGTATCTGCTATCGTCTTACTGCAGCACTCTGCCAAACCATGACGCCCACTCATCATCAGTAGTTGTACCAATGACTCGACAAAACGTGTTTGCCATAAACAAATAACACGTTCAGTTGTTTGACCTAGTATCTGCTATCGTCTTACTGCAGAACTCTGCCAAACCATAATGCCCACTCATCATCAGCTGTACCAATGACTCGACAAAATGTGTTTGCCATAAACAAATAACACGTTCAGTTGTTTGACCTAGTATCTGCTATCGTCTTACTGCAGCACTCTGCCAAACCATAATGCCCACTCAACATCAGCTGTACCAATCACTCGACAAAACGTGTTTGCCATAAACAAATAACACGTTCAGTTGTTTGACCTAGTATCTGCTATCGTCTTACTGCAGCACTCTGCCAAACCATAACGCCCACTCATCATCAGCTGTACCAATGACTCGACAAAACGTGTTTGCCATAAACAAATAACACGTTCAGTTGTTTGACCTAGTATCTGCTATCGTCTTACTGCAGCACTCTGCCAAACCATAATGCCCACTCATCATCAGCTGTACCAATGACTCGACAAAACGTGTTTGCCATAAACAAATAACACGTTCAGTTGTTTGACCTAGTATCTGCTATCGTCTTACTGCAGCAATCTGCCAAACCATAACGCCCACTCATCATCAGCTGTACCAATGACTCGACAAAACGTGTTTGCCATAAACAAATAACACGTTCAGTTGTTTGACCTAGTATCTGCTATCGTCTTACTGCAGCACTCTGCCAAACCATGACGCCCACTCATCATCAGTAGTTGTACCAACGACTCGACAACACGTGTTTGCCATAAACAAATAACACATTCAGTTGTTTGACCTATTATATGCTATCGTCTTACTGCAGCATTCTGCCAAAACCATAACGCCCACTCATCATCAGTTGTACCAATGACTCGACAAAACGTGTTTGCCATAAACAAATAACACGTTCAGTTGTTTGACCTAGTATCTGCTATCGTCTTACTGCAGCACTCTGCCAAACCATGACGCCCACTCATCATCAGTAGTTGTACCAATGACTCGACAAAACGTGTTTGCCATAAACAAATAACACGTTCAGTTGTTTGACCTAGTATCTGCTATCGTCTTACTGCAGAACTCTGCCAAACCATAATGCCCACTCATCATCAGCTGTACCAATGACTCGACAAAATGTGTTTGCCATAAACAAATAACACGTTCAGTTGTTTGACCTAGTATCTGCTATCGTCTTACTGCAGCACTCTGCCAAACCATAATGCCCACTCAACATCAGCTGTACCAATCACTCGACAAAACGTGTTTGCCATAAACAAATAACACGTTCAGTTGTTTGACCTAGTATCTGCTATCGTCTTACTGCAGCACTCTGCCAAACCATAACGCCCACTCATCATCAGCTGTACCAATGACTCGACAAAACGTGTTTGCCATAAACAAATAACACGTTCAGTTGTTTGACCTAGTATCTGCTATCGTCTTACTGCAGCACTCTGCCAAACCATAATGCCCACTCATCATCAGCTGTACCAATGACTCGACAAAACGTGTTTGCCATAAACAAATAACACGTTCAGTTGTTTGACCTAGTATCTGCTATCGTCTTACTGCAGCAATCTGCCAAACCATAACGCCCACTCATCATCAGCTGTACCAATGACTCGACAAAACGTGTTTGCCATAAACAAATAACACGTTCAGTTGTTTGACCTAGTATCTGCTATCGTCTTACTGCAGCATTCTGCCAAACCATAACGCCCACTCATCATCAGTTGTACCAATGACTCGACAACACGTGTTTGCCATAAACAAATAACACGTTCAGTTGTTTGACCTAGTATCTGCTATCGTCTTACTGCAGCATTCTGCCAAACCATAACGCCCACTCATCATCAGTTGTACCAATGACTCGACAACACGTGTTTGCCATAAACAAATAACACGTTCAGTTGTTTGACCTAGTATCTGCTATCGTCTTACTGCAGCACTCTGCCAAACCATAACGCCCACTCATCATCAGCTGTACCAATGACTCGACAACACGTGTTTGCCATAAACAAATAACACGTTCAGTTGTTTGACCTAGTATCTGCTATCGTCTTACTGCAGCACTCTGCCAAACCATAACGCCCACTCATCATCAGCTATGACAAAATGTGTTTGACATAAACAAATAACACGTTCATTTGTTTGACATTATTGAAGATGAGAGGAACTATTTTGTTGAATTAGGCCTGTCAGAACAGTTTTCAAAGCTCTACTTAGAACTTTATTGTAACATCGTTCACCGGGTTACAAGGCTATTGCGTCTTTCTTTGAGTTATTTAATTTATAGTTTGAAATGAAATTATGTAAAAAGTGTATTTATTGATAATTATAATTAGATACAAATAGTGAGATTGGAGCTATTGATCCCTATCTTACACCTAACCACAACTTATTCTAAACAAGCATGTTTTTTCTTCAGATTCTGAACGAGATAAATAGCGTTAATATACAAGTGAGCGACGCTGCCGGACTATTGAGAATGAAAAAAATAACTGGCAAGCAGCAATACACATTGTATTTTAGAAATAACGGATTATATTCGAAGTTACGTAATCGAGAACATTCACCTAATACCTTATATTCACCTAACACCTAATATTCACATAACATCTAACATTCACCTAACACCTAACATTCATCTAACACCTAACATTCAACTAACACCTAACATTCAACTAACACCTAACATTCACCTAACACCTAACATTCATCTAACACCTAACATTCAACTAACACCTAACATTCACATAACACCTAACATTCACCTAACACCTAACATTCACATAACACCTAATATTCACATAACATCTAACATTCACCTAACACCTAACATTCACATAACACCTAACATTCACATAACACCTAACATTCACCTAACACCTAACATTCACATAACACCTAACATTCACATAACATCTAACATTCACCTAACACCTAACATTCACATAACACCTAACATTCACATAACACCTAACATTCACCTAACATTCATCTAACACCTAACATTCACATAACACCTAACATTCACCTAACACCTAACATTCACATAACACCTAACATTCACATAACACCTAACATTCACATAACACCTAATATTCACATAACATCTAACATTCACCTAACATCTAACATTCATCTAACACCTAACATTCAACTAACACCTAACATTCACATAACACCTAACATTCACATAACACCTAACATTCACCTAACACCTAACATTCATCTAACACCTAACATTCACCTAACACCTAACATTCACATAACATCTAACATTCACCTAACACCTAACATTCACATAACACCTAACATTCACATAACACCTAACATTCACCTAACACCTAACATTCACCTAACACCTAACATTCACATAACACCTAACATTCACCTAACACCTAACATTCACATAACACCTAACATTCACATAACACCTAACATTCATCTAACACCTAACATTCGCATAACACCTAACATTCACATAACACCTAACATTCACATAACAACTAACATTCACATAACACCTAACATTCATCTAACACCTAACATTCACATAACACCTAACATTCACATAACACCTAACATTCACATAACACCTAACATTCATCTAACACCTAACATTCATCTTACACCTAACATTCATCTAACACGTAACATTCATCCAACACCTAACATTCACATAACACCTAACATTCATCTAACACCTAACATTCATCTAACACCTAACATTCATCTAACACCTAACATTCATCTAACACCTAACATTCACATAACACCTAACATTCACATAACACCTAACATTCATCTAACACCTAACATTCATCTAACACCTAACATTCACATAACACCTAACATTCACATAACACCTAACATTCACCTAACACCTAACATTCATCTAACACCTAACATTCAACTAACACCTAACATTCACATAACACCTAACATTCAACTAACACCTAACATTCACATAACACCTAACATTCACATAACACCTAACATTCACATAACACCTAACATTCACATAACACCTAACATTCATCTAACACCTAACATTCATCTTACACCTAACATTCATCTAACACCTAACATTCATCCAACACCTAACATTCACATAACACCTAACATTCATCTAACACCTAACATTCATCTAACACCTAACATTCATCTAACACCTAACATTCATCTAACACCTAACATTCACATAACACCTAACATTCAAATAACACCTAACATTCATCTAACACCTAACATTCACATAACGCCTAACATTCACATAACACCTAACATTCACATAACAACTAACATTCACATAACACCTAACATTCATCTAACACCTAACATTCACATAACACCTAACATTCACATAACACCTAACATTCACATAACACCTAACATTCATCTAACACCTAACATTCATCTTACACCTAACATTCATCTAACACCTAACATTCATCTAACACCTAACATTCATCTAACACCTAACATTCATCTAACACCTAACATTCACATAACACCTAACATTCACATAACACCTAACATTCATCTAACACCTAACATTCATCTAACACCTAACATTCACATAACACCTAACATTCACATAACACCTAACATTCACATAACACCTAACATTCACCTAACACCTAACATTCACATAACACCTAACATTCACATAACACCTAACATTCATCTAACACCTAACATTCGCATAACACCTAACATTCACATAACACCTAACATTCACATAACACCTAACATTCACATAACACCTAACATTCATCTAACACCTAACATTCATCTAACACCTAACATTCATCTAACACCTAACATTCACATAACACCTAACATTCACATAACACCTAACATTCACATAACACCTAACATTCACCTTACACCTAACATTCATCTAAACGGTGTCTCAACCTAAGTTTAGGCAAGCTACCTGACCGGAGGGGTAGACCAGGATAATGGCCGGGCCGGCCCGACGGGTAAATCCCATTAGTCACTCGTCGCCGAATGCACCACCTAAACACGGAAATGTAAGGGATAAATTTGAAAATGTAATAAATGCGTTTTCTTATAAAAAGCATTTTACTGTATTTTTAGTCATCAAAAAACAAACAATTGTGTGTTTGTCCCATGTTAATCGGCCGACTTTCAGTGTTAAAGCTAATGATATATTTTTTCAATATATCATCGTTAAAAATTACATGTTTTATTTTTAAAATTTAAATTTGGCTAATTTAAAATGTATATAAATGTACTGTATATAAATAAAATATAATAAATACAACAAATATATATTATAATATAATAAATATAAATGTATAATAATGTATATAAATAAACTGTAGAAATTAAACTGTATATTTAACTGTAGGCTATATTTTAATTTTTGGTCTATTACACCTATGTTCACCTACGTCACCTACTTTTAATCCCATTGTTTCTTCTCAAATATTTAAAGTTTTCCATTATAGTTTTACACATGTACAATGGTTAAATTTATAACAGTTAATATGTAATTAATTGATGAATGCAGTTGCATTAAATATTTATAACTCTACATAAGTTGTCTGAATCTTCCACCATGATTTCCTCTTCTTCCAGCGGAAACGCCGATAATTTAGGAAACGGCGTTGTCGCAGGGTATTCAATGATTCATATTTTCGCAGAAGCGAATTTGTTGTGGACAACCTTGTAGATAGTTTTACAGATGAAAACCGCATTTTTGTGAACCTCGGCAACTCTAGTGATTCCGAAACAGAGAGCAACAGCGAACTGTAAGAAGAGGAAATCCTGACCGAGTGCCTTCCTCCAGAGTAACATAATGAAGACAGCAGTGTACAGTAAACAAAATAAAAAATAAATAAAAATAAACAAAAACTATAAAATACAAAAAAAAAAAAAAAATAAAATTTTAAAATAAAATAAAAATGTGACGAAGCTCTTATTGACCAAAACTTTTAATGCGGCCTCTGGCAGTCTCAATCCTGCAAAACGATCTTAATCACTTAAGTTCCGAAACGCAGAGAGAAAGTTTGTCACACATTAAATGGCAAATTCAATACACTATCTATTACCATCATATAAAGCTACATAGATACATTTACATTTTAAAAATAAAACATGTAATTTTTAACGATGATATATTGAAAAAATATATCATTAGCTTTAACACTGAAAGTCGGCCGATTAACATGGGACAAAACTCCGCTGCTTCGGTCCCAAGCCCGGGGTCTCATCTCTCCCATAACCAATGAGAAAGGAGGAGGGTACCTTCCCACAGCTCTCAGTGTGATCCCGATGCTGAGAGCACTCCTATCCCATTAATTCCTTATCCTACCTAACCTTCCAACCAAGCCAAGGTGGAACAGCGTGGGCCGAGGGCTGAATGATTGGTGGTAGACCAATCTATACCATGCGGACTCTGGACACCAGCCGAAATCCAGTTTCAAATAGGCTTACCCTGGCATGCGGGGCTCTGTCGGGGCTAGACCATTTATTTCCCTAGCTACTCGTGGGAATCCTATGGACCCAAATAAAACAATAACAACAAAACCTTCACCTAAGGTCCGCATTGAGTCCTTAGGCAATGAACCGATCATGGGAGCAGAGGGCAGCCACACTGGCCAGCCCTTGTTTTCCATTGCTCGGGCCAAATCAACGTCGGGGGGGGGGGGACACGTCTCTCTCCGATTCTGAATCCAACTTGGCTGAGGACCGCTCAGAGCCCTCAGACAAGGACCTTGGCACGGGGAACGAAGGCAGCCAAGTAGGCCAGCCTGAAGTCCCCGCTGCTCGGGTCAGGGGTTCGGTGGAGGGGGGCATGTCGCTCTCTGACCCTGAAAACATCCTTCCTCGGAGCCCAGGCTCTGACCAGCTTGATCGGATGGCTGAGGCTCTGAATAGGATGAAGATAGCCAGGAAAAACATTCCTGGCAATCAGAGGAAAAACTCCTGAAGGAGAGACTTGCCCGGCAGGGTGTACAGTGGGACCCTACGAAGTATCGTCCCTTGAAGAAAACCTCCTCGGCGACTCCTAAGGCGGAGGGTGAAAGCTCCAAAGGTGGCGCCAAAAGCGCACGCCTGCAGAGCTCGACCTCTTCACCCGCGGAGGCCCAGAGGGGAGTGACTCCTAAGGCGAAGGGTGACGGCCCTAAAGGTGGCGCTAAACGCGCACGCCCGCAGGGCTCGACCCCTTCACCCTCGGAGGCTCAGAGGGATTTGAAGAGACAAAGGAAGGCCGAGGAAGGTTCCCAGGGAACCTCTTCTCCTCTTCTCAGACCTTTCTGGAAGCTCTCAAGTCTATTAAGGTGGCGGTTGTGCCACCTAACTATCCGGGGAGCAAGCTCACTGAAGAGCAGGGCAACCTCATCCAGACAGCTCTGGTTGAGTCGATATGACCGCTGGACAGTGGTGAGCTCCCATTGTTCACCAACTCCTACATGGAGAGGGGTGCTCTTATTGTCTCCGCCGAAAACGAGGAGAAAAAAACATGAATCGCTACAAATGTCCCCTCTCTCAAATTGTGGGAGGGGGCCCAGTTCAGGATCGGTGACCGAAAGGACATCCTACGGGCTACCAAGGTGCTGTTTGAGACGCCTAAGCAGCTCGGAAAGATGGACGAGTCCAGAATCCTGAAGCTTGTAGAAGAACAAAACAAGGAACTGAATGTGAGAGAATGGACCATCATCAGTCGAAAGGCCGATCCGGAAGGAGCAAAGACCTTCGTCTGCCTGGTGGATGATCATGTTCTCTCAGCCATTAAGGCCAAGAGCAATAAGTTGAGGTTGGGGCTCTGGCAGGTCTCGGTGGTCGTACTGGCTAGGGACAATGCCAAGGGTGATCCAAGCCAACCTGCACCACAGTAGGGCTGCCTCGGCAGCCCTCTGTCAGTCCATGACTGCACACAACATCGACCTGGCCCTGATTCAAGAACCTTGGTTACACAAGGGCAGAATCGCAGGACTGGCCGATGCAAAAGGTAAGATAATTTCCTCTTGTTCCACCAATAATGCTAGGACATGTATCTTGGTACGCAATGGTATGGAAGTATTTCCCCTGTTTGATTTCTGTTCCAGGGACATCACGACAGTGAGAATGACACTGAGCACTGAGGAAGGGCATGGGGAGTTCACCGTCAGCTCTGTGTACCTTTCCTATGATGCTCAGGATCCACCCCCTTCCAGGGAACTAGAAGCCCTGGTAGAGAAACAATCCATTGGGGGGCGGCACCTTCTGGTCAGCTGCGACGCCAATGCCCATCATGAAGCATGGGGATCAACCGACTCCAACAGGAGGGGTGAGTACCTATTAAACTTCATTGTTGCTAACGATCTATTCATTCTAAATCGGGGCAATGAACCCACGTTTAGGAATAGGGTTAGAGCCGAAGTCATAGACCTGACCCTTTGCAATGCGGTCACTCTAGGCCTAATTGACAACTGGCGGGTCTCTGACGAACCTTCTCTTTCTGATCATCTGTACATTCGTTTTGATATCAAAGCTAAAATGTCAGCCTTTTTCTCTCCTCACCGAAATCCTAGGTGGACGGACTGGGAGTCCTATGCTGCGGAACATTCGGCTATTGCGGGCTTGGGTCCCGGGGGGGGGGGGGGGGGGGGTAGAGTACGTATAAGGTCTGTCGTGGAACTGGAGCAGGCGGCATCCTGTTTACAGGATGCGATCCTTGAAAGTTTCCACGACAACTGTCCAATTTCAAACACACCGCCTAGATCAAAAATCGGGTGGTGGACAAAATCCCTGGAAGCTAAGAAAAGGCGCGTTAGAATGCTTTTTAATCACTCTAAGGTGGCCAATTGTCGCGAAGAGTATCGTTTAGCTCTTAACGACTACAATTCATCCATTCGTGATGCCAAGAAGGCTTCATGGCAAACCTTTTGTAGGGGCATTGACTCCATCAAAGAGGCAGCCAGAATCCAGAAAATCTTGGCTAGCGAACCTATCAACCCCATGGGCAGTCTTAGAACCAGCTCAGGGGAATTGACAACTTTACCTGGCGAAACGCTCAAGCTCCTTCTGGAGTGTCACTTCCCAGGGAATCTCGTTGACGATGCTCTGGAAGTCTCTGGCCCTCGAGAGATTAGCCCTATACCTAGGGCAACTCGAGAGGACTGGAGGCAAGCTAGACGTATAGTCACCGTTTCCAAAGTTAAATGGGCAATCGACAAGTTCAGCCCATTTAAATCCCCAGGAGGCGATGGCGTCTTTCCTGCACTGTTGCAGAAGGGCCCACCGAACCTCCACTTTCTACTTTGCGAAATCTTCAGGGCGAGCCTTGCCTTCGGGTATATTCCTCAGTCCTGGAGAGTTAGCAAAGTAGTTTTTATTCCTAAGCGGGGTCGTGGCGACTACACAAACGCCAAATCCTTTAGGCCAATTAGTCTTTCCTCGTTTCTGGTGAAGACCATGGAGAGACTCGTAGAATTTCACATTCGAGAAGGGGCGCTTAAAGCTCCCCTTTACATCGAAATCAACATGCGTATCTCCCGGGGAAGTCTTGTGAGTCTGCCCTCCATTGTTTGGTCAGTCACCTTGAACATTCCCTGGAGAACAAAGAAATTGCTCTAGGAGCCTTTTTGGATATTGAGGGGGCATTCAACAACACCTCATATCAGTCAATTATTCGTGCGCTGGGACAACGTGGTGTAGAGCCCACCATTTGTAGGTGGGTCGACCACATGTTACGGGGCAGAAGAATTCAATCAACCCTTCTAAGTGAGTTGGTGGAGATTTTCTGCGAGCCGAGGATGCCCGCAGGGGGGAGTTCTATCACCCCTCCTGTGGGACCTGGTGGTGGATGATCTCCTAGTCAGCTTCACGGAAAAGGGCATTTTCATACAGGGCTATGCGGACGATCTTGTCCTACTGGTCCGTGGCAAGTACCAGGACACTGTTACGGACATCATGAACGACAGTCTGGAAGCAGTGAACTTAAAACATCTAACCCTCCCATACACGTACATTGGTATTGACCCACCCACCCTCCCATACACTTAGAGTGTACTGAGCCACCCACCTTCCCATACATGTAAAGTGGTACTGAGCCACCCACCCTCCCATACACGTAAAGTGGTACTGACCCACCCGCCCTCCCATACACGTAAAGTGGTACTGACCCACCCACCCTCCCATACACGTAAAGTGGTACTGACCCACCCGCCCTCCCATACACGCAAAGTGGTACTGACCCTTTACCTCTGTACGTGTATTACCACTGTTCGTGAATGGGTGGGCGGGTGGGTCTTTACCACTGTACGTGTATGAGTGGGTGGGTGGGTCAATACCTCTGTACGTGTATGGGTGTGTGGGTGAATACCACTGTACGTGTATGGGTGGGTCAATATCACTGTACGTGTATGGGTGGGTCAATATCACTGTACATGTATGGGTGGGTGGGTGGGTTTGTTACAGTGTATACAGATTTAGTACAGTGGGGTTTGTTATCAAAGTCTTTCGAAATGCATACTCCCTTCCTTGATAGTCGTCTTAAGTTTTTTTGGCCATTTGGGAAGATCAGTTGGGAAGAGATGTTACTGTACTGTATGGGGGCAATACGTACAATGCCACCGTACGTGTATGGGCGGGCGGGTGGGTCAATGCCACCGTACGTGTATGGGCGGGCGGGTGGGTCAACGACACACGATACGTTCCTGGTGTGTAAGAGAAGGGCTTGCAATAAACCCTTCCAAGACAGTAATTGTCCCCTTCACCAGGAAAAGGGTTCAGGGCTCCTTCTGAGTGTTCAGGGCCCTTGGTGGAGTGTCTCTGCCGGTTTCATCGTCGGTTAAGTATCTGGGAGTAATCCTTGATCATAAACTGACATGGAACTTGCACCTTGATAAAGTCATCCGCAGAGCTAAGTGGTTCTTCGTGACCACTAGGCGCTGCGTGGGCTCCACATGGGGCCTGTTACCCCATGTCTGCCACTGGCTTTACACAGCGGTCATCAGACCACAAATTACTTACGGGGCTTTGATCTGGTGGCCTAAGGTCAATCAGGTAACTGTCCGGGGTAGGCTTTCTAGCCTACAAAGACTTGCCTGCTTGTGCATGACAGGGGCCTTTAGGTCGACCCCTTCTATTGCATTGGAGGTTCTTCTTAACCTGCCGCCTCTTGATCTCTTCATTATTGGGGAGGCTCGGGCGGCGGCTTATAGGCTTCAACTAACTGGCCACTGGAGGGGGTCCTGTACAGGTCACTCCTCAGTGGCCAATCTAGTAAACGATGAGGTACTCTCAATGAAGTCTGACTTCATTGGGACTAAGTATCTTTTCACCAGACCCTATACTGTGGATTTCAGGTCGAGGGAGTACTGGGACGATGTTAGTAGCCCGGTTTCTTCTCATGACCGAATTGTATGGTTCACAGACGGGTCAAGAATGGGCAACAAAGCTGGATTTGGGGTCTATACTGGCGACCCTAGGACCAACGCTAGCGTGAGCCTGGGAGCGTATGGCACCGTTTTCCAAGCTGAAGTCGCCGCAATCCTTTAATGTGCCGCCCAGGCGGTCGAGAGAGGGGTTTGCGGGAAACATATCCACATCCTCTCAGACAGTCAGGCGGCCTTAGGGGCTCTTGACTCCTGGAAGGTTTCGTCTGGTCTAGTCTGGGAATGTGTGGAGTCCCTCAGCATCCTGGGTTCAAGAAATCAGGTCTTGCTGGAATGGATCCCAGGACATAGGGGATTAGAAGGCAACGAGCAGGCCGATGCTTTGGCTAGGAAGGGTGCTCTCAAGCCCTTCATTGGTCCTGAGCCGGCCTGCGGCGTTTCGACTGCAGCTGTCAAAACAGCAATCAAAAACTGGGTCAGCGCCAGACATCTGGAAAGATGGCGGCGGTTCCCAGGGCAATGACTCGGCAAGGTTCTTGTCAGGAATCCCTCCCAGAAGTTAACAAAGTCACTTCTTGGGTTGAGTAAACCGCACGTTAGCTGGTGGTGGGACTCATCACCGGTCACGGCAAATTCCGGAGGCATCTAAGAACGGTGGGACTCTTTACGGAGGATCCCACCTGTCGCCTCTGTGGGGAGGATGAAGAGTCGGCAGAACACATTGTCCTGGAGTGTGAGGCCTTTGGTGCCAGGAGAAGAGCACTTTTTGAAGGCTCACCTCTGGGACAGTTGGAAATTACTAATCTAGTGAAGAAGCTCCTTGACCTGGTCAAGGGTTGCCAGCTTTACGACGATTAGGCACCGGGATTGGCACAAAAAGCCTTAGGCTTCGTTGCAAGGGTTGGCTGGACCAACTGCATATCCCCATATCAACTAACTAACTAACATGGGACAAACACACAATTGTTTGTTTTTTGATGACTAAAAATACAGTATAACGCTTTTTATAAGAAAACGCATTTATTACATTTTCAAATTTATCCCTTACATTTCCGTGTTTAGGTGGTGCATTCGGCGACGCGTGACTAATGGGATTTACCCGTCGGGCCGGCCCGGCCATTATCCTGGTCTACCCCTCCGGTCAGGTAGCTTGCCTCAACTTAGGTTGAGACACCCTTTAACACCTAACACCTAACATTCATCTAACACCTAACATTCATCTAACACCTAACATTCACCTAACACCTAACATTCATCTAACACCTAAAATTCACTTAACACTTCTAACTGTTTGGGATTCATTATTTGTTTCGTGTGTTTCAGGACAAACCCTCCTTGATCACTGAACACTGATCGTGTATAGTAGACAAATGCAAAACTTAGTTATTTCAAAAAGTAGATTTTTAGGTGTGGTAATGCAGTATTTTTACTTAATTTTTAAGTGTTATTGTTTTATTTGTAACATTCAGAAAATATTAGGCCAGTGCGGGAGTTTATGTACATCGTAATTAAATAAACTCTAGTGTGGAGTTTATTTAATTACCCTAACTTAATTACCCTAACTAAGTTTATAAAATCACCCATCGGGCGCTTCCCCAAGTTGGGATGGCAAATATTTTCAGCATATAGATATATCGAACTATCGATATACCACAAACCAAATAACGATCTAACAATAATATTGAAAGACAAATATCGATATATTGGGTAACCGATTGTAAATTATTTATCTATTTAAAATCATGCACTAACTCCTATATCATGACTAAAAATACACTTAATTTTGCTGTCACTATTTAAAATAACCTACTGAATGTAAAAATTAAATACATTTATCTACACTAAACAAGTTGTGGACTGTGGGGTTGAATGAAAAAAATCAAAATAAGAATAATCATACCTTTAATTACTATGTTAATTATGAAGAAATAGTGTAATAACATCGTTATTTTTGTTTTCCATATTTAAAAATGCCATTAGGCTTATTACAAACACTAAAATTCCACCCACTCGTTTACAATAAACTACATTTTAGTGCGTTAATTTCACGTTAAAAAACTAAATAAAGTTACTTTATTACTTCAATGCATGTTTTGTACGCATAAGAGGCAATTTAAATGTGTTTTTTCCGAATCTTGATGATTTTGAGGAATGAGAATAACGTCAATACTTAGTGATATGATATATCGGACCAAAAGATCAATATGGCCGATGTTATCGAAAGAAAATATCGATACTACTATATGGATATATCGAAACATATTTATCGATATTTTCGATATATCGTTGCCATCCCTATCCCCAGGTGGTGGATAGGGGTCAGTGGAATGCTCATCATATATGGTGGATCTGGAGATATAAAATATACAAAACTTACCAAAATTCACTAAAGAAACAGCATCTGTTAAGAAGTATCCGACCATATCCAAAATCCTATAAGCGCCTGTACTCAGAATGAGCGGCAATGAGGTTAGCGTCTGTTAACCTAGCTGGTGCCGCTGTAAACACAATTTTTATGATCTTAACAATTAAGTAGTAAATTCATAATCCATTTCAGGTTAATACGACAATACCAACTTTAAATTCAACTAACATAAGGAAATAAACGGAAAAGAGTCCACTTCATTGGGCATCGGATTCCGAGGGACCAGAGACGTCATGTCGAGAAGAATCGGAGCTTCTCAAACTCTACGAACCAAGTGCACAAACTACATCGGAAAACTCAACGTGACTAGCCATTTGAAATAAGAAAAGATTAAACAATCAACAAACACTAACAAGGCATCAACAATAGTTATGAAAGTAAAACGTGACTATGATAAAACCAACTCAAGAAGACAGAACAATGGTGGTGAGAATGGTGACCAACACTACGTGGTTCGGATTCCACGTAAAGATGTAGGTCCCTTAGTTACCCTAGCTATTGGGCTATTAATAAATAGCTATTTCTGAGGAATAGTCGTTCTTAGTTAGTAACAATGGATACACTCATTCGCCTCTCATATTCGCTAATATCTTGATGATTGGCGTCTTAAAATAATGAATGATAACTAACGAAAACAGATTCCAACATAAACAGAAATTTCACTTCTCCTAGTCATAAAAAATCTTTTCCAAAACCCTCTTGAAACGATTAGAACAACAAGCAAACTATAAAATGGAGTAGTATCAAGCGGGATTCTTAAAGGTCGTTCCTGTATATAACAGATATGGAACCTGAAAACAATTCTAATATCAGATAGTGAAGGGACACCGTGGTGACCTTTGTTGGATTTAAGAAAGCTTACGACTTCGTTGACAGACAGTCACTCTTCGATATACTGGAAGAGTTTGGAATTTACAAGAAACCTAGAGCACTTGAACGGGTCAGAAAAGTATCATAAGCAAACCTTAACATTACAAACACACCAGTAAAAATAAAATCAAATGAGTAACCGAAATAGAAGAAGACCTTAGACAGCTGGACCTAGAAACTGACATTTATGATCGACAAAAATTCAGAAATACCACCACAAAAGACAAATTTGAACAATAAGTCCCTAATGAACACAGAGGAAAGAAGGTGGACGGGATAACGAAAGAGAAAACGCAGTGAGCTCACGAAGAGAGTGTGAGGAAAACAAACTCAAGACAAGAATGGAAAATAAAAAATATAATATATGACATAAATCGAAAATCATTTCTAACTATATTTATATTTTAATTTCAAATTAAATGAACATGAATCTTTTTAAGTAGACATTAAAGATTCATGCCTATAATACTTCACATTAAAAACATTTTATATATAAAGTAGAAAATTTAAAAACAGCGACAATAAACAATAATAAACAAAAAGTTGTAACATGTATAAACAGTAACATGACTTTAAACCATCTCGTTTTGGTCAAAGGAGTAATATTAAAAAGAAAAATAATGATGTATTACATTGTCGTGTTTATGGCACGAGAGTCTATCAAGATTATCACAAAAAACAAGAGATTATATACACCAAGAGAGGTAAACTTAAATGTTGGCACGCGAAGGCCAATGCATTTCCAAACAGAGTCTAGAATTAGAAGTTCACTAGCATACCTCTGGCATTCCCCTCGGCCTAAACTGGCACTAATATTGTTTCTTGCATCAGCCGTCACTCCACTGTAGCGTGTCGGTTTATGGTCTGTGATCTTATGCAGCTGTAGGTGTTCGGTGGAGCATCTACTATTTGTGTTATGTGGATGTTTATTTTCGTCAGCTCACCTCTCGGATTTTGCAATATGATTAATTAACAAATTACAAACACTCTACCATAGCTTACAGTCCTGTGCAACATAGCTCCCGATATAAGACGCAGAATTACACTTCTCAGATAGTTTAAAAAGACCCTATCTACTCCGAATCTCCATATCTTTCAAGCTATCCTATAACGGTTAGGGCGACTTAAATCTAGAAAACCACCTCTTCGGCTAGCTTCTCAGTTATTCTCAAACGAATGTTCACCAAAAACCAACTGGGTGTACTTGTGATATGTTTTCTAGTCGAAACAAGTTTCTCTTACCGTCTTCGGTGGAATGAACCTTGCTCGGTGGAATGGTAAATGATCAGTCATGTGATTGCGAAGTAAAGTTCAAACTATGAACCACATAGTTAATGAATGTCCATTACCTTCTATTCAGGGGGGGGGGATTAGCTGGTCTTCATTCAACCGGAGAAGCAGGTGACGAGTGGTTATGAAACCTGACAGCAATTCGTCCGATGTGGACAAATAGCTAGTAAGTTTGTGTAACGCACTGAATCATATGAGTGCAGTTACTCAGAGCGGCTTTCATTTACGGTACATTTTAACTGTCGCTAGTCGTGGTTTATCAGCTGCGGACAAACAGCTAGTATGTGTAATGCACTGAATTATATGACTGCAGTTACTCAGAGTGGCTTTCATTTACGGTAGATTTCGATTGCCGCTGGTCGCGGTTTATCCGCTGCAGACAAACAGCTAGTGTGTGTGACGTATTAAATTATAAGAGTACAGTTATTCACAGCGGTTTTCCGTCTCGGTAGATTTTGACTGTCACTGGTAATGGTTGAGTTTTGTTTTATGGCAACTACCTGCGTACCATCTTAGTCTGCTGGGACTATTCCCATAATGAAAACTTTACATAGAAAGTGGGTTGTTTCCTCTGTAGTTTTGCCTTATGCATTATATTTAATTTTCACGAAATAAAGCACTTCCTTCCAATGTTTAAGCTTTTAGCACATTCGTGGAGCGTCCGTAGCTAAGGGACTAAGATGGGTAGGTGTAGGGAAACCACCTACATGTATGGTATTGGCACACCCATCCACCCATACACGAAAGGTGGTATTGGCACACCCATCCACCCATACACGTAAGGTGGTATTGGCACACCCATCCACCCATACACGTAAGGTGGTAATGGCACACCCATCCACCCATACACGTTAGGTGGTATTAGCACACCCACTCACACATACACGTAAGGTGGTATTGGCTTACACATGGGGAGGGGAACATACATTTGTGTGTTTGCACATTGAATAACAGTTATATATTCCATAAATAGGATCTATCGATGATCATCCACACAGTAGGCCTGAGGAACTTTACTACCGTACGTGTATGGGTGGGTGGAAGGGTAATTACCACCTTAGGTGTATGAGAGATGGGTGGGTTATTGCCAATTATAAAAAAAAAAAAAAAAAAAAAAAAAAAAAAAAAAAAAAAAAAAAAAAAAAAAAAACTGGAATAACTGGAATAACTACTAATTTACAAACCGTGTTAAACGGACCCAACACACACGTCTTTGAGGAAATTATAATATAATGACCTCCTACGTGCTGTTAACAGTAAGACATATTTATATGCCGACGACACCACCCTATTCAATTCCAATAATCGTATTGAACAACTTCAAAAGCAGTGTAACATTACTTTTGAAGAAGCGTCAGAGTGGTTTCAATCAAATGGTTTTCTCTTAAATAAAAAAACTACTTTTTCTTTAAGACACGCAAATTGTAATAATTCTTATGATAGCACTGTGAAAGTGTAAAATTCTTGAGAATGTTCGTAGAAAGGACTCTCTGGTGGGATACATATATTGATAATATCAGCAGTAGACATCAAGAATATTATGCTTACTAACACGGTTGTCATATTGCATAGATAAAAACTATATTGAGATCAGCACATTTTGATTATTTTGAATCAATAATTAGATGCTGGGTAATTTTTTATGGAAATCGCAGAAGAATAGAGGAAATCTTACTTCTTCAAAAAAAGCTATAAGAACATTATCTAATGTAGAGCCGACCGAACATTGTAAACCTCTTTTTATAAAATTAAATATTTTAACTATTTTTAATATTTATATTTATCAATTAATTATACATTTATTTAAAAATCCGTATATTGTTAAACCAAGGTGCCGCTAATATAGTACTATATTTAGGAACAACGCAACTATTAGTTTTAGCAGGTTGAATAAAATAATGAAAACCCAAGTATAATTTCACTTAAAATGTATAATAAATTGAATAATCGGATTACAATGTATCCTGCTAAGTGCTTTTGAAACAACATTTTCAATTGGTTTAAAAAACTCTTTTTATTCATTAGACGAATTTTTTATCTTCAAATTCATAACTTTTTAAATATTAATGTTGATATTACATAACACCTATATTTGATGTATTGGGAGTATATATAATTTCATGTGCAAATTGTTTACCATTATTTAATGCTTATTTTGTAATCACTTAGTTGTATTCTTTTATTATAGTATTACTAAATAGAAATTACTTATACTTATCATGTGCATGCTGAAAAATGATATTGTCAATACATTTATAATAATATTATTAAATGGGTTTATTGCATAAAACAATATATAATTGTATGGCAATCGTCATAGTATTAACTCTAAATATTAATTTAGAGCTAAAAATTTTCATTCATACTAACATGAAAATCTCATTCAAACATACAATTTATTTGTCATACAGGCTTCCTTTTATTCGAATTATCTCAGTCTAGCCCATAGTTAGTCAGCCAATTAGATCCCCCATTCATGTGCCATGAACTCGTCGGTACTGTAGAAAGCGTCATCAATCAGAAACGTTTTCAGACGAGTTTTGATTACCTTGAGCATTGTGGCACTTTTGATTGCGATAGGCAACCTGTTGACAAAATGAACACCCGCCTGGTGACATTTAAGTCAGTAAGTTTGTATAACAAATAAAGAAACTTTAATTTGAATTGTGGTCTTTGTTACTTATTACATTTGTTCTTGTGCATATACTAATAAATACTAATCAATCTCCCAGTCTCTAGGACTACAGAAAATTCCTTTTACTTTAAAAACACACTTAAATCAGATTGGAATATGATTCCAAAATTCACCAGCCAATTTTAATTTAATTATAATAATAAAATAAAATAAGTATATATATTGCCAGCAAGTTGTAGCTAGTCTTAATAAAAAAAAGAAAGAAAATTACTAAATTGATGAGTCAAATTGGAGTTGAAGATTAACTGGAGTAACAATTGATATATTTTTAAAAGTAAGTAACATAATGATGTCGTAAGGAGTGGTTATATAACCCTGAAGAAACCGGCAAAACGGTTTATGGCCTCGGAAAGAGTCGAGATTTACGACATTGCCAAAACAAATCATACCAGAAGTCACCCTCGTCTAAGAATATCAACTTTTGATTTAAATTCCGTGTTTATAGCTGCAATCATTTCACCCTAATTGCTCGAATAAAATATGATTCAAGCAAGTATATAAATTTAGTGAGTGTCTCCTGACGTTAAAGACAGGACGCTGAGCTTCCACGACATAAATTACAGGACTGATAATTAACTATAAGCTAAGACGATATAAATGTGCTTCTGCCTCAGACGAGACACATGTGATTCTGCCTTAGACGAGATAGGTGTGCTTCTACCTTAGACGAGACATTTGTACTTCTGCCTTAGACGAGATGGTGTGCTTCTACCTTAGATGAGATGATGTGCATCTACCTTGGACGAAACACGTGTGCTTGTACCTTATACAAGACATGTGTTCTGCTACCTTAGACGAGATATTTGTGCTTCTACTTTCGACGAGACATGTGTGCTTCTGCCTTAGACGAGATATGTGTTCTGCTACCTTAGACGAGACATTTGTGCTTCTACTTTCGACGAGACATGTGTGCTTCTGCCTTAGACGAGACATTTGTACTTCTGCCTTAGACGAGATGGTGTGCTTCTACCTTAGATGAGATGATGTGCATCTACCTTGGACGAAACACGTGTGCTTGTACCTTATACAAGACATGTGTTCTGCTACCTTAGACGAGACATTTGTGCTTCTACTTTCGACGAGACATATGTGCTTCTGCCTTAGACGAGATATGTGTTCTGCTACCTTAGACGAGACATTTGTGCTTCTACTTTAGACGAGACATGTGTGCTTCTAACTTAGACGAGACATGTGTACTAGTACCTTAGACGAGACATGTGTGCTTCTGCCTTAGACGAGATAGGTATGCTACTACCTTTGAAGAGACATGCGTTCTTCCACCTTTGACGAAACACGTATGCTTTTACCTTTTACGAGACATGTGTTCTACCTTAGACGAGACATTTGTGCTTGTACTTTAGACGAGACATTTGTGCTTGTACTTTAGATGAGACATTTGTGCTTCTACTTTAGATGAGACATGTATGTTTCTGCCTTAGACGAGACAATATGTGTGCTTCTGCCTTAGTTGATAATGTGTGCTTCTGCCTTAGACGAGATAGGTGTGCTACTACCTTAGACGAGACATACGTTCTTCCACCTTAGACGAAACACGTGTGATTTTACCTTATACGAGACATGTGTTCTACTTTAGTTGAGACATTTGTGCTTCTACCTTAGACGAGACATGCTTGCTTCAACCTTAGACGAGACATGTGATTTTACTTTGGATTACATATGTGCTTATGCCTTATACGACTAAAATGCGATTATTCCTTAAATGATACAAATATGAGCCTACCTTCGATGACACATATGTGTTTTTACTTTTGACGTTACAAAAGTTCTTCTAGCTTAAATGATACAAACGTGCTTACACCTTAGATTTAGTGATACAAATGTCCTTTTACCTTAGACGACACATATATGATTTAACTTTAGTAATTATAAGTGTGATAATAAACCTTGCTTTTACGGTAGCTATACAGTGTTAAGGTAGAAACCACGTAAGGAAATCACTGCATTTACTTACGCATATAAAAGTAATGTATCTTAACAATACATTTCGTAAAGATTACAGCGTGCCCAAGTACTTAATTTAACGTTGTTTCAGGAATTGTATAAGTTTTTTTCTTGACAAGTTACTATTCTAAAATTCATAAAACACTTATGTAAAGTACGTAGTAAAATATAAATGCGACATGTTGTTGATGCATACTGAAAACGAGTTAAAATTCCGGTACTTTTTCCAAGTAGGAAAAACATGATTGAATCTTATAATAAATCTTAGATTTCACATTTCATAAATTACAATTAAATTATTGAAATAATGGTGTAATTGAATTTTTCATAGGCCTCTTAGTTTCTTAGCAAACCGCCTTCCAATTCGGGCACATATAATTTCTGTGCTGCTACTAACCACATAACTAACAAATATATCCGCTGATAATAATAGTAGATATTTAACACTTTTTCAAGGCACATTTGGATAGGTTAATCCTGTCATAAGAGAGCCTCCTAGACGTTCTTCATTCTTTTCTTGTCACCTTGCCTCAAACTTTTTTATTTGATATAGAAACTGTTATTCAGTACAACTTCGAAAAGATTTTTCTTATATGAATTGTTGCGTATCTGATATACCCTAATCAAATTTAATCTCTACATGTTTTAAACTTCTATCAAAAATAAAAAACAAAATCTGAAAGTTACTTTCGTTTTCACTATCACTTAAATGTTGCTTTGTTGAGTTCGTGAGACTTGCGAAATTGATAGTGACAGTCTGAAGTGGAACAGGGACACTGTCCATCGTTTGATATTTCATAGCTCAGTTATTCTTGGCAGAGGCATTTACTAAAAACAAAACTATGTCTGTCCCCTCTTCCTTTCTATAAATATGTAGAATTCCAACAAGGAATTCGAGAAAGAATCGTTTAAAACTGATAATACTAAGTATTTCCAAAAATTTGCAGATTTTTTTTAAAGGAGCTCCTTGCAATTGTTTAAAACTTACTATGATTTACAATACTTATAAAAAATCAATGATCGTGTGTTAAATACTTGCTATAATCTTTCATTTGCTTATCTGTAAACTTACCAATATCGCAATTTTGATAAATGATCGTACAAAAAGTAACCTATATTTGTTTTGGCATCTTCAAAACCCAGAAACTTCCACGTGTGCATCCACCGATGGGCTACCGTGTCAATACTCGACAGATCAGATCCCATACAACAAAACCCAGAAACTTCCACGTGTATTTCCACCGATGCGCTACCGTGTCAACACTCGGCAGATCAGATCCTATACAACAAAACCCAGAAACTTCCCCATGAACATCCACCGATGCGCTATCGTGTCAACGATCGACAGATCAGATCCCATACAACAAAACACAGAAACTTCCACGTGTGCATCCACCGATGGGCTACCGTATCAACACTCGACAGATCAGATCCCATATAACAAAACCCAGAAACTTCCACGTGCGCATCCACCGATGCGCTACCGTGTCAACACTAGACAGATCAGATCCCATACAACAAAACCCAGAAACTTCAATGTGTGCACCCACCGATGGGCTACCGTGTCAATACTCGGCAGATCAGATCCCATACAACAAAAACCAGAAACTTCAATGTGTGCACCCACCGATGGGCTACCGTGTCAATACTCGGCAGATCAGATCCCATACAACAAAAACCAGAAACTTCAATGTGTGCACCCACCGATGGGCTACCGTGTCAATACTCGGCAGATCAGATCCCATACAACAAAACCCAGAAACTTCAACGTGTACTTCCACCGATGGGTTACCGTGTCAACACTCGACAGGTCAGATCCCATACAACAAAAGGGGTTGACCTCATTAATTCATACTTAAGAAGTTCTTGACACAGAATAGCAACTTTTAAAAAGATGCGTGGTTTTAGAAATACCAGTGTAAGAACATTCTTAAGGAATTGCTAGAGTGATTTTTATGTAAAATAGAAACACAAATCCTACATATTTTTTGAAAGACTTTAAAATATAACTAAACTTGAAAGGAATTCTACCTTCGACCCATTATCTACCTTTTATTTATAGGTGCCACATTCAATTGGAATCTAGAACACGTTTTCACTTAGTTTTATGAGTATACGTGTTCAATTAATACATGAGAATTAGTATCTATTTCTTTCTTTTTTGTTGAAACTATATTTAATATTGCCTTATCTTGGTAAAGTTAAAGATCGACTTATTCTACCAAGCAAAGTTAGGGCTAAGAACTCCTCTCTAACCCTTAAAAAACGGTTTAAGAGTGACTTCCGAAACACCACCAGTAGGCAGGCGGGCTGCGTGAAATCATGGGATCGCTCAGATGGTCACCCATCCATGGTACAGTAATATATCTCTTTTTTATTAAAAAAAATTAGATTCTAAACTGCTGCAGTCAGAAATCATTGAAGAATATTTCACAATTAATTGGTATAATAATTCAATAAACATTAAGAACGCCAAGGAGACAATTGCTTCATCGTCTAATTATTTTTTTAAGGAGATGCTAATTTTCTATTTTACCTTAATCTACCTATTCTCCATAGACCATTGATCTGTGCGGGGAACCTATTCAGACACAGTACTGGGGAGAAACAGTACTGATAAGGTGAACAGTACTGATAAATACTTTCAGTCTAGGCCTAGAATTAAACCTGCGCTGTCCCTAACTCAGGTTCAAAGTATTTGGCTCCTGGCTCGCCCACTTCCTCTTGGGATGGTAGGCGATAATTTGCTTCCTTTGATATGAAACAGCTAAATTATATAGTTGTTTAAGAGCTGGATATGCATCTTACCTCCAAGTATAATATCAAATGAATTACGTTCTATGCAAGGACATAGCACTGTGAACCCCTCGTAAGGTTTGATGCTCGCACAGAAGATGGAACAAGAGATGTTGCCAAGTGGAATGGGAGCACCAGTGAGTGCCACTCTAAGTATTGGTACACATTCCAAATGTGTTTTTGCTCTTAAAATCACAGTGCTGTTAATAACGTAATTTGGCAAACGAGTCAACTCTGTGCTTTTTCCACTTCACTCTTCCTTTAATCTAACACAACATTTTATAGGTATTTCAGGATTTATGGTCGATTTCTTAAGAAACAACTAATTGACCGCCAATCTTAAGCTTTTGATCATAACGGCTCACTAAATATGTAGGTTTTTATATTTTACCCAAATTCTAAATGTATTTTTGAAGCTATATAAAAGATTATTTTCTCAATACATATAATGTAAATCCTTTACATATAATCTACCAACTCTCTGTAGTTGTGGATAATTAGAGATTTACACAGACACTTTTACTTTCAACATGCAATAAATTTCCTAAAGGCAGATAGATAATTATGGATCGTACTCAAATTAATTTTACATATATAGAAAATTAAGCCACGCATCATATGATTAAATACACTTCTTTGATAATGCTAGATTTAATTTCTAAAACCATTTCAATCCATTATATATATGGATTGTAGGATTATATTGTACATGGGTTGCATACAGTTTGGTATTTTTGTTTTATTTAATGTTTTACATTAATCCATGTATATATAATGGATTGAAATGGTTTTAGAAATTAAATCTAGCATTATCAAAGAAGTGTATTTAATCATATGATGCGTGGCTTAATTTTCTATATATGTAAAATTAATTTGAGTACGATCCATAATTATCTATCTGCCTTTGTATTTGTTTTATATATATATCAAAACAAAACATAAATATCATATCATCGCAAAAAAGATGTACCACAATAAATCAAAATTTAATCAATAAATATAAATCAGCTAATCCGAGCTTTATTAACAATCCCAATGATGAATGAGAGAGCTTAAGATGTTCCAACTTGGCATAAAGGGCTATTTTTTAACAATTTAAGCGTGCAATATGAAAAAATAACAGAATTACACAAGAGAAAGATGGGGTTGGCACGTGAAGCGTGCAGATGTGTTCCCTAGTTAGTAATAAAATTTCACTGACATACTTAAGTAAAATATATAAATTTGTAAATTCATAATCATCAAAAATAAAATGACTAGTTTTGATGTTATTAGTTTGTTAAAACTATTTGTTTTATCATTTTATATATCATATATATCATTTTATTTTTTATGATTATGAATTTACAAATTTATATATTGTTTTAACACGCAAATATTATTTAGCAATGAAGAGGTTTTAATACAGTTATTTGCATTCGGATTAGTAATATGGCATCGTTAGTAATATATTTTAAAATACAAATAAATTACTTTTTCACACTTAATAAGTTTTTATACTGTAATTTTATATACTAGTTTAGGTAATTAACATTATTATATTGTATATTATGTTTTGACTGTATTATAGTTATAATATAATGAAACGTGAATAATATAATAATATAAATTAAATACACGCAATTTAACACTTTTCTGTCTACGCTAGTGACATTTGTAACATATTATTTAAAACCAGTCAGGAGGCAACCAGGGCAGGATCCAGTATTTTGGCACCCCTAGGCCCAATATTTTTTTCCACCCCCTAGTCTGGTTAAAGTTACTTTCTTAAAAACCTTTATTAAACAATTATATCAGGTCTATGTGTTAATTGCTTAAACACCACTCCACGATGGAAGTTTACGATTGCAAGTTTTTTAGGAATTTACTTGGTTCTGGGCTTAACAAAATACCATTAATGTATTAACAAAAGATTGATACAATTGAAACTATTACAATGGTCTAATATGTAAAAAACATAAACCACGTATCTTATACTTAACTTTAATTGGAATACTTCGAAGCACAAAGGTTCGAAGTTAAATAACATTTAGTTGGGTATTCACCAGTCCACAGAAAACCACTAAAAAAAGATTTTAAACTACGTATTACAAAATTGAAGTGAAAGCCGGAAAAACATCATTACTTTGACATTTAATATTGAGGGATGAACGATAAACGTTCCGTTCTGCGGAGGATTTCGAGGTTATGTTAGCGCGGAAAAAATGAATCGGACATCAAAAGAATAATGACAGCCAGCGCCATGAGGAATCTCGGAGTAATCTGAAGTTATTTGGCATCACTTAAGACGGCCACAATTCTTTATACGAGGAACATGGGAGCTGCAAAGGGCTGGTAGTGGCAATACGATGCGTAACGCTCGACGACATCCCTACAGCCAGCTCTCCCGTGTTTGAGATCAATGTTGTAACGAAGTTCATGCATAATGTTAACAAATAGCTTAACTTTATCAGCAATTATTAGTTACAATGAACTTCAAAATCAGAATGCTTTATTAGCCTGATTTTTAAAATCAATTTAAAACATTAGTTAAGTTATGCCTAATTATTTTTATTTCTAGATTTTAAACATTTTCTCTCGGCCGTGCGCCCCTGGGAGCTTGCGCCCATAGTCCTGGGCCTATTGGGAAATCCAGCTCTGGAGGCAACGATCCAAACTTCTATGGCAAGTATAAGTGGCTCTCCCAGGATTTGTGACCCTCTAACCACTAGGCCTAAGCTTAGGTTAGGTTTCGTCTGATTACAGGCTATTATATAGCTATTTTTAAACAGACAAATTCAATTGCAGGCAATTTGTAATTAATTCAACGAAACCAAATATATTCTATGAAAGCTATTTCTATTGCTACAGTTTTAATTTGTATGTTACATGCTTTGAACTTGAAATCTTGTTAATAGTGAAATAGTAGCCCCAAACATTTCATGATAAAATAACAATGACGACACTACTCTTACCACTTGTATATATACCTTGTTATGTATTTTACATATGTACTTTACAAATGTTAACTTTCAATAAGTCACCTTCAGGTACAATATAAAGTTTGGAAACAAACCTCTTTACCGTGCATGGTACATAAAATACGGTACATAAAAATTTGTAAGGCTAGAATTCTTTTTAGTTTTCTAAGTCAGATATTCAGATTAATAACGGGAGTATGTTATTGTCGATTTAATAAATTTATGTTGTTGTATGTATATAAATAATCTAAGAGGTTATTTATATGCATTTTTGCACCTTCAACTTATAATATTAGAAATTGTAATCATTCTTTATATATATATATATATATATATATATATATATATATATATATATATATATATATATATATATATATATATAAATTTACAGCATGAAGTTCGTTAAGATAACATGTTTATGATGCCTAAAATATTGTTTAGAAATACGACACTTAAGAAAGAAATTGAGACGTGAATTAAAACAGCTGAAATATATTAAAATGCAATTCTTGTTATGGACCAGAATGCACTAGCTTGATTTGAAATAGGGATTTTCTTATTTCGCAAATATAAGCTGAACGGACTTAATTCATGCCCGTCACTTATATAATTGATTTTATACACAAATAGGTTTCCCATCCAATGTTAAATTTTGAGTCTCAAAATATCAGCTGTTCTTGTGGTCCATTGTGGAGCGCTAGTGTAGTTCCATGTAAATATAATTCAGTTTAAACCAGCAGTGGTTGCGGGCCACACAATCTAACAAAATTACTGCCACAAATATTCCTATTAGATGGTTTATCTATTGTAGGTTTATATAATCAATGTTTAATACACACACATAGATTTTCATCCAATGTCAAATTTCTTGTCACACATTATCACCTGTTTTTTCTAGTCCATTGCCGAGCGTTAGCGTTGCTCCATATAAATGTAATGTAATTTAAACGTGCTATAGTAGCAGACCCCACTAACCAAATTACGGTCCTAAATAATATTCTTATTTGATGATATACTGCTTAGGTATGTATCATACACATCAGTATTTAGTTTTATTTCACTGGTTAGTAATTATATTATAATAAGTATATTATTATAATTAAAGGTTGATTACTCTCAGTAGTAAATTATTGAAAAACAAATTAGGCTATTGAGGCTACTGAGAGTGGCATCCCTTCGTGAAAAAGGCAATTTAAAAATGTCCAAAACCCCCAAAAATAAATATAATACATTTTTTTAATTTACACCTAACCTTGTCAGAGAATATGATGACCCTACAGCATAGTTTGTACAAAATAAATGTTATTAAAGTGGATTATTCTTGGGCGCTTGGCCACACTTAATACGTCGTTAACGCTTGCCTAACGCGCCAACATAAATTTAGTGCCAGACTAAGTCCTTGAGTAAATCAACCCTTACTACCGCAGTTGATGATGACGCTAAAATATAAAGACGTTGTCAGGGACAATTACAGCGGTCTGCAGTCCACCGCCGCCACACGTGTAAACACTCAGTCTCTCCTTTGTTGTACACTACGTACAATTACAGTGGTCTGCAGTCCACCGCCGCCACACGTGTAAACACTCAGTCTTTCCTTTGTTGTACATTACGTACAATTACAGCGGTCTGCAGTCCACCGCCGCCACACGTGTAAACACTCAGTCTCTCCTTTGTTGTACACTACGTACAATTACAGCGGTCTGCAGTCCACCGCCGCCACACGTGTAAACACTGAGTCTCTCCTTTGTTGTACACTACGTACAATTACAGCGGTCTGCAGTCCACCGCCACCACACGTGTAAACACTCAGTCTCCCCTTTGTTGTACACTACGTGCAATTACAGCGGCTGCAGTCCACCGCCACCACACGTGTACACACTCAGTCTCGCCTTTGTTGCACACTACGTACAAATACATCGGCCTGCAGTCCACCTCCACCACACGTGTAAACACTCAGTCTCTCCTTTGTTGTACACTACGTGCAATTACAGCGGCTGCAGTACACCGCCACCACACGTGTACACACTCAGTCTCGCCTTTGTTGCACACTACGTACAAATACATCGGCCTGCAGTCCACCTCCACCACACGTGTAAACACTCAGTCTCTCCTTTGTTGTACACTACGTACAATTACAGCGGTCTGCAGTCCACCGCCACCACACGTGTACACACTCAGTCTCCCCTTTGTTGTACACTACGTGCAATTACAGCGGCTGCAGTCCACCACCACCACACGTGTACACACTCAGTCTCGCCTTTGTTGCACACTACGTACAAATACAGCGGCCTGCAGTCCACCTCCACCACACGTGTAAACACTCAGTCCCCCTTGTTGGACCTACGTACAGATGTATAAATTTCCTTTCATTTCTATCAGAAAATAATTATATTTAGCCTGTGAGATACACAAAAGCTGCACACTATCTACATACGTTTCTGATATCTTAATTTTAATTGTACTCTAGGGTTATTCTCAAACTCTGAACCTTCTTCCACAAATATTGATTAAAATTATGAGTAAATCTTTTCACTATAGTAAAAAACTGCCGATTCAAAGTCGATTTTTGTATTATAACATACACTGCGATTATATAAGCAAGATTCATGTGTGAGTATCCACTCTAAGCGCTTCTCATTTCTAAGAAATGTTACCTGTCAACCCTCGTCAAGTCACTAGGTGGTAAGTGTAGCACGGGTGGGAAAAAACACGGGGGAAAATAGCACGGAATCAAAATATCGACCTTGGAATTGACTGTACGTAGTCTGAAAACTTGACCAATAGGCTATTTTGGAAACATTATAATGTAGGATGATATACAACGCTACATGTAAAGGATGTTTTTATTGTAAATGGTAAACTTAGATTAATACTATTTGGGAAATTATTAATACAATTTTCTAACAAATAGAATTCCCTTTAGGAAGCTACATATCAGAGTTTGCTTATATAAAATATTTTCCTTGGTATGCTAAGGTATTGGCAAGGCGGTGGCAACGAATACGATGTGAACAAACGTTGAATCTTTTTTTTAAACAAAAGGTCAAAAGAATCTTGTCTGGGTTACGCATTAAGCTGAAGACAGAAACGCCAACGCACTGACTGCGTTAAATTTGAATAGACGTCCCAGGGTGACCGTCGGGGACAGTTTCACTTTACGAAAAAAGTAAAAACGCGTCTTTATATTTAAAGGATACGTTCCGTAATAATGATCATATTGCAACACTTGAAGTGTCACTTGATAGATAAATAACCTTTCCAGTGGACTATAAGTTTTTTTTTTTTTTTTTTGTAAAAATTGTGTATTTCATATTTTTTCTTCAGTAAAATATGTGAAACTATACATTGTAGCGGGTCGTTTTGACCGGTACAGTTTCGTTTTTTTTCGTCGTTGTCTGCCAGGCTGCCTGAGCCCGCTCGTGCCCGGCGATTCGCTTTACTTTGGTGGCCGTTGGTGTTATATATTTTTTTAAATTGTTTAGTTTTTAAACTTTCACCAAAAGGGGATTATTGTACTTTTGCTTAACTTCTAATTCGGAGCTGCCCAGGGATTCCGGCTTACTCCCTGGCCTCGGTGGAATCATGGGATGTGGGCTGAATTGCCGGGGTTATTTGGGGTTGTCTAAATTGTTTCTAAATGTTCCCTCTTAAGTTGTTATTAAATTGTTCTTACGTTTTGGGTGTCTCAGGCTAAGCTGTAGATAGGCCATGTAGTTGTTAATTTTGGTATTTGTAGCGTTAAGTGTTTTTGTAGCTTTGGTTATTTTCTTGTTAATTTTGGTGTTGCTTGTTCTTTATTTAAGTGCGAATTGATATTGGGGCCTTCTGCCAATTAATATTGTGGCCTTCTGCCAAGTCTGATTATAATCTTTTTTTGTTTTCTTGAAATAAATTAGTTTTGCTCAGCTGCCGAGTTTTATTTTGACCCTCCAACTGCCACCCGTGATCCCATCGCTTGACTTGTTTTGAGCCATCCCCCAGTTGGCACGCTTTCCAGCTTTGGTGGTGGGGGGATGGGTCTCAACATGTCGTTCTTGGTGATTTAAAATTAAAAACCAGTAATATCAAGGTCCATTAGAATGGACCTTTAAAAATTATACAGAGTTCACTATAACTTATTATAATAATAAACACGAACCGTACAGAGTGTTAGCCCGCTGACGGCAAGATTGTACAGCGTGTTTACGGTAGAACTGTCAAAGGTCCAATGGTGGCTTGGTAGTTTGATTTTAAATTATCAATAATTATTTGGAAATTAGATGGTAGATTATAATATAATACTTATTTCGAAAAAGTAATATTAGTGAATCCTGATTAAAATAATAATTAACAATGATTAAACGTAAAAACAATTAATTGCAAACGTATATGATAAAATATACCTGCGGAAGTCAATGCTTTACAATATGAAGGTACGCTAATCCGAATATTAGCTAGTCCATGTTTTTCATTTCAATTTACTTCCAAACTACTTAGGAAATTGTTTATAAAGTATGAAAACATGTCCTAAAACACATAGACCTATGTATTTACTAGTCTACAAGTACCGTTATGTAAGTGAGATGTTTCTTGTATCTCTGTACTGTCAATATACGAAGTGTTTCAGACCACTGGGCCACTCTACCTGTACAAATGAATTGAAATGGAATATTTCTCCCAACAGTATATTTTTGATCCTAGAGTTAATTTTCAACTCTGTTACTTACCCCAAAAGAGTCTTTTGGGGATGGGAGAGGGGGGTCGGTTTTGGAAAATTTTCAAATGTAAAAATAGGTTGACTTACACTTTATTTTAAAGGTTTTTAAATTCTTATCATTTTGATAGAACGAAAATCAATTTATTCTTATCCCTAGGAGTAAGTTAGACAAAAATTTAAAGAATGTTTGTTTTTAGAGTTTATGTTATTGTTAGTATTATGTCCATCAGAGGAATATAACATTTTTACCAAAAGTCACTAATTACAAGATCTTTATGAAATAACATAGATAGCAATTTAAATTTCCATTGTTTTAAATATAACAAATCATCAAACATCCGGAAAATGAAAACTGGTAAAATTAAATGAAAAAGTCTAATAGTAATCTATGTCAATAGCGAAATGCACATTAAATTAAGATCTTTAAAAAATAACATTTTCGTATTTAACGTTTTGTTATATTTTAATTGGTTTTAAAATAACTGCTGAAACCAAACTTCTTACAATGAAAATTTAGTTAGGTACACATTTTTTAACATCAATCCATTTCATGTTGCATATAACATTGAAGGTTTCCAAAAATACCCCTTTTTTTGTATACACATTTTATATTATTTATTCAAATGTCAGACGAAAATCTAAGAAAACGAAAAAAGTTAGTTTTCCATTTACCATTTGAAAACCGTAATAAATATAATCAAAACAGTATGTACAAAAATGCGTTATTATTAGCATTAATTAATTTTGATATACAACATGACATAGGTTGATGTTAATACATATATACCGAACCGAACCCCAATTATTTCATTGCGAAAAACGTGTTTTTCTTCAGCATTTTTAAAACTAGTAAAGATGCCAAAACGCTAAAAATAAAAAAATGTTTATTTTTAAGCGAGCTTATAGACTTGATATTCAACATTACATAGTTTACATCAAGCATTTAATATTTGTACTTATAACATTTTTCATTTTTCAACTTAAAGTTTAATAACTTTCGGTGTTGTTTTCAGAAAAATCATGACAGTAGTAACATTGGGTAACATTTTTACACCCCTTCTGATTGGTTGCTATTTCGGAATTTTTCGTGCTAAAATTACTTAAGATTCTGCAGAGGCTGTCAGCCATGTTGGTTTTAATCCCATAAGAACAATGTTATTTTTTAACCGGACATACGATCACGCGTATAAAAATTAAACAGTTATTTGTAAATGAATTTTTCCAAACAAATTGCATTTTATCAAGGATGAAACAACACATTAGATTAGACAACTTTTGCTCTTTAAATAAAAAAAAAAATAAATAAATAAATAACATTGTTCTTGTGGGATTAATACCAAAATGGCCGACGGGTCTGCAGACTCTTAAAAAATAACATGCGATAAAACTAACAATGCACGAGGTGTTTGTAAGGCATTTTGAAAGTACGATAACACCATTGAGAAACTCGAGATATAATTTTGCAAGAGGAAACAATATTTTTGCTCAAACATTGCACTACAGTATATAGTTCGGAGTCATTAATTACAATACATCCAGTATTAGAAGTTCCTATATTTTTTAAGCTTCCCTCCACAGATTCCCATAGTAAATTATTACAATCTGAGAAAAAAACACACACACACACACACACACACACACACACACACACACACACACACACACACACACACACACACACACACACACACACACACACACACACAGAACAATATAGAGGTCGCAGTGAACTTCTGAGTGGCAATAATAAGTAAATTACAACTACCGATGTTCATATTTATACATCTGTAATAATAATTACTTCGTTAATCCTCAAAGACTTGGGGGCATTAAAGAGGGAACTGACGAGATGATGGTTCTGTCATCGGGTGAAGGAATTTTGATTTGTGAGGTCAGGCACAGACCGTCATAAAAGTGTCAACCTACTTGGTTGGGTGGCACTCGAGGTGCGACTTGGACTACCCGTGTTAATCCCAGCGACCCAAAGGGCCATAAAACTGGCACTCGAGGTGCGACATGCCACCTCAGGTAGCCCGGCGAAGGGTTGCGGGGTTGTAGACGCGCTCTCTCTCTTGTGTCCATATATATATATATATACAAAAATAGACCTACCTATATATACCTAACCTAACATAACCTAACCTAACCTAACTTAACCTAACCTAACCCACCCACCCTCCCATACACGTACATTGGTAGTAATTGTATTGGTAACAATCGTTAATCATGTGTCTCATTGTATGGCTGTAGTTTTCAGATAATTTTATCACTGTAAATATATCAACTATTAGCCGCCAGACCAACACGGCCACACTGCTAGCCGAAGCGCCATGTCGCACCTCGAGTGTTAGTTTTGGGTTCTCTTTCGCTGCATGTCGCACCTCGAGTGTCCAATTATGACCCTCAGGTAGTCCATGTCGCACCTCGGGTGCCCCCCTTGGTTGCTCCTCTGGGCGGCATTTTGATCCGCGAAGGAGAAAGTGAGATTGCTGAACAGGGAGGGAAGGCAGCAGATGGGAAATTTGGGGGTGAACAACCGGGTGGTTGGTTACATGCCGGTCACTCGGCAGAACCATTTTACCTAACAAAGATAGATATATTTGCTTCAGGTGTACTGACTCTGCAATCGCATTGACTCTTATTACAGTTGATATATGTCTCAAACTGATCGCGATTACTTCCAGAGTGAGTTATTTAATAATTTCATTATTGGCTATGTATAATACAACTTTGTCGATCAATGGCTATGAAACGCTTTGAATTACTTTGAATTTTTAATCTAACAATTACATTATATAATAATAATGATAATCGCCCCCATAAGCTTTATTTTTTTAACAACTTACTTGCATTTCAATTAAATTTAGAAAGTAAACATAATATGCTTTATAATAAATCTATATAAGTTAGTTAAAAATCCAAATTATAACTCAATTACAGATAGCAATTTTATAAATGTAAAAATCAACATTAAAATTAACGTCCATTAAAGGGGAGGAAATAGGCCGTTGGGCCTAATATGATAATAATAATCTTTATTGCATCAAACCTCAAATGAGGTATTACAATATATAATATAATAATTGTTGAGTAAAATGTACATATAAGTTACAATTGAATTTTAAAGAAGTTTTTAAATTTGAATAAACATTCTTCTGATAAATAGTTGCATATAATTTTTTGAAACTGTTTCACTTCTAGATTTCTTAAATTATAAGGCAATTTATTATATAATTTAATAGCCATAAATTCATGATTTTTTGTGTTATTTTAGTATTTTCATTGTATAATTTTCAGGTGATTCGAAGTTCTTGTTTCATGCTTATGTATATTTTTGTTTTGAGAAAATTTATATAAGTTTATTTCTATAACTATGCATATTCAAACTATAATGTAATAAACGTGTAGTGTTTATCTTACTTTAAAATAAATATAACAATCTTAATATATTTTTGTGACTTCCTCGATGTGGAGCAGCAGTTTTATGTTTAAAGTTAATGGTTATTTAGTTGTTATATATCCATATTTAACACCCAAGTAAATAATTACAAAAAAAGTAATCTTTGTTATGTATGTTATGTAGGTCGGGCCTTAACTGAGCGAAGTGACCTGAGTCAAGTAGCCTGGGTGCCTGAACTGAGCGAAGCACTCCAGGGAGCCCCCAGAGACGTGCCTTAACTGAGCGAACCGGCGGCCCTCTTTGACTATGAACATTCACATAGCATATTCCACTTTTAAACATAATAGAATCTTACACAAATATACAAAATAAAATTCCCCAAAAAACTTTTGATTAGGTTGGGTTAGGTTAGGTTAGGTTATGTTATGTTATGTTAGGTTAGGTTAGGTTACGTAACCGGGTAGCGCGTGCCGGAGCCAGGTGGTTGACCGCCTCTGGTATGCGGGTGGGATATGATGCTACATAAACAAGAACATTCCTTGTTCCGACAACTCGCATATACCTGGACTGGACTTCACTCAGTTAAGGCACGTTTTTGGGGGCCCTTCGAGGGCTTTCGCTCAATTAAGGTAATCTTCGCTCAGTTAATGGGCGACTGTTATGTAGCCAAACAATGGAATAAACAAGTGGAAAAAATTGATACCAATTTTCAAAGTAACGCATTTTAATTTCACTCTTTTTACGAAGAACTACGATGTATATTAAAAATATAGCTTTTAAAAGTAGTAGGTATTGAATTCTTGTTACGTTTAAAATGACACCGCATTCACAACATTTGGATAGTAAACAATGAAACTATTTGGTTTTAATGTTAACATTGCTGTTATGGGAATAAATCAAATATAGATGCCAGGCTCTGCAGTAAGAATTCTCCTTTGGAAACTAGGTTGATGAACCACCAAACGAGTAATATCCGGTACATGTAAAATAATGTGGTATGCAGGGAAGCCTTCAGTCTGCACCCCGAACGGTTCATTGTAACAAGTTGTGCTATGGAGGCTGCTCCAAAAGTGATCGTTGGTCTACGAGGTAACGTGAAACTGTATTTTGTGCCAATCACCCCAAAATTCCCCTTGTCCCTCACTGTCGCCACCCCTTCCAATTTCACCTTTTCTTTCACGGTACAAAACATCGTCTGAGCGGCAAAGGGATAAGAAGGAATATTTATGACGGTCTGTACCTGACCCCACGGATCAAAATTCCACCTCCCCCTGTCATCGCACGGTAAAGTGGAGAAATAATTACTCGACACACATTTAGCGCACTATTCGATGCTACCTCTGTTTCTCTTTTCTCTGTGGAAAAGCTAACATTAAAAATTTGCAAAACGAAAGAATATGCCAACCCGAGTTCAAACAAAAGATCAGGGGTGAGTTATTTGTGAAAGCGAGCGTGGCGCGTGTCGCCGTGATTCAGTCGGTCGGGCCAGAAATAAGTGCGGGCGGGCACCAGGTATTCGCCGCGCATTCCTGAGCGGTGACGGTCAGTGTTTACGGCATTGTGTGGCGGTCATTCCGCGGCAGTAGTGTTCCGTCTGCCACACCATGAAGATACTCAGCAACTTGCCCGCCAAAGAGGACAACAACAACAATGCAGAAGTGCACACAGTCAACAAACTGTAAGTTGAGTTCCAACTGTAGGCTGGTTGTATATTTCGATTATATGTATTTACGATTACGTAAATGTATACATAACAAATGACAAATATTTGTTTATAAAATTGTTTTAAATAGTTATGTATTCAAGAAAATAATTTTAAATCGAGGGTAACTCGCTTTTTACGTAAAATTAAAATATTCATGTTTTTAGCAAATGTAAAAATTTGTAGGTAGTGTTTCATTTAACATTATTTTTACTCTGGAGACGAATATATAATGGATTATTTTAACCGTTAAAAAACATAAGTGATTTTTTTTTAAAGAGGCTGGGAAATAAAACATTAACTGCATGTTAACTATCTCGCCGATTAAGTTAGTGACTTAAGAAATATTTACATCTGAATTTAATATTCAATTAAAGTTCCATATTAGGTAAAGACCTATATGTAAGTTATATATGTAAACACATTACGTATATTTGTGGGTTAATTTATGTGTTTTGCTCATAAAATTCTTGTTAAAAAATGTATGTATTTAAAACAGAGAGTGACTTTTTGAATTATTTACTTTATTGTATACATGATTTTAGCCTAATGAATTTATATTATGATTTGCAACGTTGATAAATTTATTGACAAGTTTTTATTTACATATCATTACTAATAGTTTTCTGCCAATTTCTAAGCTTTGCGCGATATTATAGCAAACGATTGTATATATTTTTGAATGACTTCAAATTGTATAAATGATTTTGAATTAAAAAAAGTTATGGCTATCCTTGAAAAATATTTTTGTTACTAAAATCACATTGTATACATATTTATTATGACTTAAATACAAACTAGTTAAGGACAAAGTCTTGGTTAGTGAAGGGTAACTAGATTTCATTGTCTGGGTTGATTAAATTTGTGGGTTCATAAAACGTATTATTAATAAATGCCTTATTAAAATAATTAAGAAACAATTTATGTATATTTAACTCTACTTTATTGAAATATAATATTTAAATCTTCAGTATAAAATCATTATTTATCTCTATTTGTAACTTTTGTAACGAGTGTTTATTTCAAATCTTCTATTTTTGTAGGCATGTACTACATTTATTTATTATAAAAACAAATTTAGATGTAGACTAAACATGAAAAATTGTGTTGATACATTAGTACAAATCACCTAAATATTAGTAATGACGCTGTAGCAAATGTATTTTAAACTCAGATCACTTGAAATTGTATAAAGTACCTATTAATCAATTATACATAAACAGTATTTCAATTATGTTCAATTAATTACTTATAGCAATACCGAACATGCCAAAATCAAACAAAATATACTAAAGAAAACAATTCTGTTATTCGAAAGTTGTTTGTTGACATTGAATTATTCAACTTGTTAATTTAATGGAGATTTCCAATTGTTTTAGTGCTTAAAAACACAAGTCGTTTCGACATGAGCTTAAAACCTGTGGGAAAGTCGTGTACGTTTTTAAAATTCTAGGAGTGTTATGTTTGTTTTAAAACTAGAGGTGTTAAAAGTTGTGTTGGTCTTATCGGTAATATTTGAATGAACAGAGAAAAGAATGAATAGACATTTGAGATATGTTGATTTATGCGCAAGGCCGTTTACAAATTTTAAATCATAAATTAGTGGATTTACGGATGAGAGTTCAAAGTCGTCTTTGAAAGAGTTTCAGAAAAAATTTTAAAGGGATTTTTAAGAAAAATCCATCATCAGATGTACCTCAATTCATTAAACCCGTTAAATAATTAATATTCTTACTAAGTACTGCGTTATTGTTTTTGCGATATTATTAAATGTGAATAATGCGACTTGTTGTTGACTTCCGGAAGGGAAATAAGTAAATTGTGAATTTAATTCCGTAAGAAAATCAGTCCCACGAAATGTCTCGAGCTATGAAGTGAACAAGATGGCTCGAAAGGACAATAGAAAAGTATTATAGACGTAATAACATATCTGGCTCCACCTCACTGGTCTTTAGAAGATACAACGGGTTTCTATCACTATAGTGTTTTTATTGATACACGTAACTAAGGTTAGTTGCTTACAACGGCAGTTTATGTTCATAATGTGTATGCTGATGTACTAAATATACTAAAAAATATTGCAGAACAATACAGAAAAATATACTACATATTTGTTCTATTGCTTTTAATATTCCTGCTGTTGTTAACGCAGCCTCGAGTCAGAGACCGAGGCCGAAGGCCGAGGTGGCAGTGATCTACGGAGTTGGCACCCGAAGAATGCTGGGGTATCCCCTGGTTGAGTTTAATATTTGGGACAACCAAGACTTTTCCTTAATGTTGATCATTAACTATTACATCCAATCCATATAAATAATCAGCCAGGATAAGTTTGATTTTTCTAAATGAATCTGCGTAAAAGAATATTCTATTTACTGATAGTAAAAAGAACAGTTGGTTATTTTAAAGTTGTTCAATTCAGTTTTAAACTATGTCCGCTACCCATGCCAAGACACTTCTCTCGTGGTTCTTAGAATACTAGCGTATCAAAATCTGGCATCTAAAAAATGTATGCTCGTCATCTGGCAAACGTTTCCTTGACCTATCGCCTAATGGGAGAGCTTAACAGATATGTTAATGTGGCAGGAGTTCTGCCATTCTGCCAAGAGTCAACAACAAACAAACGAAGCGCCTACAGATTTATTCATTTCAGCAATTTCAAAATAACTCGCGAATGTACTATGCTCATAGCGGAATATACGACCACCGACAGGAAAGTACGTACTTGTTTTCTTTACAGAGTGACTTGTTTACATGTCCCTGTGTTTACATGCCAACATTGTTTCTAGTTGGAGGCACGATGCGAGCTGTTAAACAGTACAATACACGTTAGCCAACACTAACAGTTCAATTAATTTAACAACAAAGTATCAAGTCAACTTGGTTAGGTCTTCATTGCTAATTTATTATTTTATGTTTTCCTTTGTTGCGAATCTGTTATATGACAGCAAAAATATGTAGTAAATGTCATATAGTAGTAAGATACTGAGAAGATCCGCTTGGTGACTATGGGATGGAGCAGTGAAACATGTACCACTGTCCCAGAACAACTATTGATGGCTTTGTCAGTTAAAGCAGGGCAGAATACCTTCCTAAGTTATGATGAATATAAAACAATCGATTTGACATGTCTTGTGGTATTAAAATTAATTTGTAATTTAACTAGTCACCAGCCCTTGCTTCGCTACGGGGTAGTTCTCTACGGTTTATTACCCTTCCCTCTGTGGTCTCCAAACCATCCCATCAGTATAAAGCTCAGCCTGCTGCCACTCCTATATAGATAACAGTTTAGGAAACCCTATAAACCTACTTTAGGTGGATGCGGAGGGCGGATGTAGGAAGTATTGCGACATAACAGTGTGCAATTATGAACATTTTATAAACAGTGTTTTACTGTGTCTGCTTTTCAACGCAGCGAAATGTACGTTGTTTAGTAGTTAGTGAATCAATCAAAAACGTTGTATTGATTGATTCACAGTATTAAGAAATATCAATCAATATATCCTTGAAATTTGTAATACTGTAGGATTACAGATTTTGTTTCCTACAGTATTACAAAATACTTACCCACCCACCCATACAAGTACAGTGGTAATTATTATGTCAGAGGTAGTAGAAATGACCTAAACATTTCACAATGAAAATCAAATCAGCCAAGCCTTATGTCTATTTATGTTGTTTGTATTAGCTGTCTTAAATAAATAATTAAATTTATGCCAATATTATTCTAATGGAAAAAGAAGAAAATTTGAGGAAGGAGTTGTCTCTAATCTTCAGCAATATAATTTCGAGAAATGCTTTCTCAATGGGTCTCTATGATACAAAAGCAAAATTCCCTCCAAATTTCATTAAAATT
The DNA here is from genome assembly GCA_035578905.1 of Stictocephala bisonia. Classification (NCBI taxonomy): domain Eukaryota; kingdom Metazoa; phylum Arthropoda; class Insecta; order Hemiptera; family Membracidae; genus Stictocephala; species Stictocephala bisonia. The sequence continues at coordinate 67,396 of JAQJVL010001222.1, read as the reverse complement.
TGTTCTGTGGTCCTGGAGATAACGTGGAGAGTGAGTACATAGTTTTGGATTGTAAGGGGATGTATTGTTTTAGTATTAGGTAAGGTTTTAGTTTTAGTAACCTGTTTTAATATTAAACTTATATATTAATACCTTAATTGAAATTTGATTAGATTTATATTTCACGACGTATATTTTAAGATAGTAACGGGCAAACTAAACAAATAGTAGGCCCACTATATTAAGAGATTTACAACTTTAACAAATAAATTATAGGTATATCGACCTGGACATAACAGTTTTAGCGTAGGTTTTTTAGTAAGTATGTCCCTTCAAGTATAATGTGAGTATAATGACATGATATTAGGAACTTTATGTTTTTGGGATGGAAAGGGATAAACACGACTCCTCAATTTATCATCTGTGTGGTAATCAGTAGTCTAATGACAATCATCAATGAGTTTGTTGTATTAGAATAATTTCCAAACCACCACTCATTAAAACAATAATGACGATGTAGTTATTGATGTATACTTAGGCCGCTTAGAAAACAACTTTTTGAACGCACTAGTGTGAGTAAGATGTACTATGTCGTGCGAGTGAGACAGATAATTACTCTTCCCCCACTGTGGCAACCTCGATGATGGAAGGCCGCGTGATGGTGGCGGAATAGCCATTTTTCATTAGCAGTAGTAACCATTGGTTTGTTTGATTAACAACAACGAATCAAGCTTAGAACGACTAAATTAAATAATTATTTAGTATTAAAATAAGAATTAATGATAGCAATAACACAATGAATAATAATGAATGCAATAAATAGCGAGTAAACAAACTTGTACAGTTCATTCAACAAGTCAGACGGTGGTGGAAATATTTCCCCTACATGTGCTAAATATTACACGCAGGTCGCTCACTTTACGGCCCAGTTATAGACGAATTTTACATAGCTGGATATATGTCGGGATATGTCATATCTAGTTTTCAGAATGAATAACTGAATTAAGATAAGTGCTGGAAAAACTCCAAGATTCTTTTCCGATAGGGTTTGTCTGTGGGCCATGTGAAAAACTAGCAATAAAATGATTTCAAATAATAAGGCTCTACGTGTAGGAAGTGTGCATTACTGTAGGTTACGTGAAACATGATAATGTTTTGTGTATAGTTTGATGACAGTATTTTTTGGGTATCCAAGAATATTAAGATGGTTATTTAAAGTTCATAGTACGATGCGTAAGTTCTCAGTCTTATACAGCGCATAGTCGGCAATAAGTTAATGTGTAAAACTATCGACTACGGCATATAACTAACTATCCAAGCCCAAGGCAATGCATATGATGTAGACGCGAGCCTGTGCTGCTATCCATCGGTAATGGTCTCAAACAAACACTTGGATGACGGTTTCGTATTAGCGCAGTTATTAGTTTCTTCAACATGTGCTGGACTGCTGGAGTGAGACAAAGAGAGGGTGGAGAGAGGGGGAAACCTCTAGCGCCACCTGTGAAGAGCGATCATGAACCTATTTCTCCGAACAAGAAAACCAGCTTCATGAAACCCAAATTAGCGGACAGTCTTCTTGTGTCTATAGTTAAGGGTGTTCGTCCGACCGGCTCAGGCCGGCACTGGATGGAGTTTAGTTCAACGTTTCGCCGCCACTGTCGCCACGAGTAGCAGAGTGAATGCCTTACTTTTAGCATGGGAGAGTAGCAGCACTCTTGATGCATGCCCCGAGCAAAACGGAGAATAACTCCCTTATTTATTGTAAACTTTATCAATATATATGTTATGTATTATTAATCTACTTTTTCGGCCAAAGATAATTGTACAAAAATCAATTCGAAATTTGTACAGTTATCGAATTGTACAATGAAAAGACGTCAGTTATAAAATAATAATTGGTTACACTTTTCAAAACAATTTTGTTATTATTAGTTTTAATTACCTCTAGGTTGGTTTGTACCATTTGTCCGCTATATTTTCAAAATTTGAATAAAATACATCGTACGGTTTGTTAATGAGTTAGGAACCAAGAAAGGCAAAATTAGCCACTTTAGGTAGCCACATCTCCATAAAAAACGTTTTGAACTTTTCCCTCGACACACTTATTACTTATAACAAGACAAAAATTTTCACTAAAAATATTTCGAAAATAATTTTCGATCGAACACCCCAGTAAAACATTGCCCTCCTAGGGGGTAAGAATAACTCAGATGGAGTCTTGTCAGTAGGCTATTTAAATCATCTGCATCTCGTTGTTTATAACGTTCTTTGTTATATAGCTAAATATAACTGTCTAACCATTCATGCTGTAATTTTTCCTTCTGTCTCATTTTTCTTCAATTACCTAAATCACTATCCTACTCTTAAAAATTTCTGTAGAGAGCTTACTTTAATGTCTGTGTACCATACTGACAGTGTTTTACAGTTTCAGCGTGTCTCGGGTGACGTCCAACGTATTGTTGTCTGGAGCCCGAGCAGTCCGGGAGGAGGTGTTGATCAGTTTAGGTGTGAGTTGTGTCATCAGCGCCACTCCCGAGCTGCCACCACCCCCGCTCCCTCCTCAGGTGTCTCTAGTACTACGCCTGCCTCTCAAAGACCAACCTTCAGCCGACCTTCTCTCCCAGCTACACACGGTTGCCGACACAATCCACCAGGTGAGCTCAAGGCAGCACTGTACAAGTCTTTTATATAGCTTATGTTATGGGAAATTGAATAGAAGGTTCATAGTTAACTAATGCTTAATTATTTTCATTTGGAAGATAATATTTTACACAAAATCGAAAACTTGTTTTTATTATTTTTTTACTATACTAGAACAACGTCAAATAGACTACAGATTGGTGCAAGGAATTTATTAAACCAATTGGCAGCTCAATTGAGGATTCGAACATTGGAATTTACAGTACCCACTGATGCACCACTCAGGAAAAATATACAAACTATTAAATAAAATATTTAATTATATGTGATGTTTTGTGCATATCTTTGCAAACAGTGAATCTAGTGATTATTTTGATGCCATATTTTAAAGTGTAGGAATGAAAATTACTTTCCTTATTATGACCTTTTTCCTTTGTCGTTCATCCTCTTCTCCACCCCACATGTCATTGGTTGTTTGTCTCCAACAGCAAATATTATGAACTGCCAGCCTTAAAAATTAAAAAATCCCCATTTATCTCAAGATATCAATAAAATAGTCTCTGTAGACTTATAAGCAATAAAATTATTTCAATGATTACTGTAGGAATTGCATACTTATTTTTAGTTATACCTTGTTAATAAATAGTAATCATTCAATTCATTATTTTAGTTACTTAGTCACTTATATAGTGTTGGGCAAAAGTCTGGAAAATATTTAATAATTTTAAAACTATTGAAAATGTAATGACATTTTATGGTTATGTACATGTCCATATACTAAAAATTTAGACTTTTTTTGTTTTTTTGCATAGCCAGGGGATGTCCCACGAAAGAAGTCTTAAAATTATTAAATGTAAGCTTACCTCGAGTTATACTTAATTTCAAAGATCTGCATTTTGTAAAATGAAAAAGTTCAAATTTGCGTTCGAAAGGATGACCCAGCGAGAAAATACAGTCTCTCAAAGAATTTAATGTCATATAACTAATATTTATTAAGAACAAGGATAAAATATGACCAATGGTGAAAATATTGAAGAATTAAAACCTTATTGTACAACTACGAACAGAGGCAAATTTGTTGACACCTCAACCGTTTAAATTAGTCAGAAACAAGGGAGGAGTTGCGTTGACATAAAACGGCTTCGCGTATTACAGTAAGGTAATTCGACTGTTCAATTTCGCAACGCTATTGCAATAATTTACCAGGCTGACAACATAATTGTGTTAAAGATCAACTCCCTTGATATCAAAGGCTAGATCAGAAAAGTTGGCCCAAGGATCTCCCCTGCTCGAGTTATTCTCGGGCGAAGGTATGCCGATGGAATGTTGGCATGCCTCCCACCAGCTGATTGTCAATGGTCTCGCACTCACGTGCTCTTTATCATTCATTCATCCTGTATTACCAACATGACAGACATAAATGTTATACTTTAGTCACTTATTTATGCACATGCTCTGTTTAGAAGTGCGACTTACTTGTTTTATAGGTCTTGTGTACAAGCATCATAAACACTGTTTTGTATGATATATACACTGCCGTGACGCTAGGCTATAGCATTCTCGTAAGCTTATAATCAATACCTGAAAACATTGAAGGCGTTATAACGTGACGCCTTCGTTTCGGAAAATGCAATATGGTGGCTGTAGATATATTGCATACCCTACTTTTAACGGCGTTCTTCGTAGGGATTATAGGGCACTACCGACATTCATTATATACGATTAAATATGTCGTATATAATCAATGTTACTGTCGTCGCAAAAACTATGTGTACCTACCCGCGTTTGTAGGTTGTTTACTAAGAAACTAAAAGGCATATGAAAAATATTGATAACATTGTTTTTCTCGTTTTTACGTTAAAACATTCTCACTTATAAATTTTTCAAATTTTATTGTAAGTTTTTATCCTAATTGGAACGAAAAAATACCGGAATTTTAAATAGTTTTCACTTGTATCAACTTTACACTTTTGTTAATCTAAACCCGCCACATTTATATTTTAATACATGATTTACAGATGTGTTTTCTGTCATTTATATAAATTTCAGGATTTTAAACTATCAAGAGAAAAAGATTTGTATCAATTTGCTGAAACAGCTCAAATTTATACAACTGTAGGAGCCGTTTATATAAATTTATCGTTTATCCAAATTTTAGCACTCATAAATTTAATTACTTGATCGTGTTGTAATCTTTATAAAATTTATAAACTTTTCTCTAAACATAGCTCCACCTTTAGTATTTCAAAGCGTTGTTCATTAGTGATTTTAAAACATTAATTTAAATTTTGACAAATTCTTAATAAAATGTTTAATTTTGATCCATTTTTTAAATTAGCTGATATTTTGATTTTAACAAAATTTTAAATTAGAAAAATTCAAATAAGTGTAGCACAAATGTAAAATTAAAAAGAAAATTAAAATACGCTATTGGAAAGTATTTTAAAAATATTGTCTTGACCACTCATTAAAATGAGTGTGAGAATATATCCAACAAATGTTTGACCACTCGACCCCTCCCTTAAGTTTGCATGTACTCTGGGTTTTGCTTAAACAAACAACTACTGTAATTTTTATGATCTCCCATAAGATGAAGCTGTATCAGCTAACAACTAATTTTGTAAGATTTAAAATACATAAAGTGAATTAGTTAGTATCATAAAATGTGAACAGTAATGTATTTTACTGGAAATATTATAGATATTTGATTCAGCAAATTATAGGATATACAGGATGTCCCTGAACTCTCTGAGGATCTTTTCAGGTATAGATTATAGGATAAAAAAAGACATTATAACAAATTTAAAAATTCCAAATCACCTACGGTACCGAACAGTCATCATTTTGCATTGTTTACAAGTTATTTTTTATTTGAAAGAATATTTAACCTATACAGTTCAAATTTGGTATACACATTAATAAAACCATTTTCTTATTGAAATAAAAAAATTAAAAACCTTTGTTACATATTTAAAAAAAAGCAGCACTTTCAAATTTGTGATCCTTAATAAATTTGAAAGGTTAGGAATATAAAAAATGTCAGGAATTTCTTTTTTTGCAAATTTCATTTTCAATAAAAAAATGTAACATTGTATGAAATGGGGTGACAAAAAACTGAGATTTGAATATATTTGTATTTAATCATTTAAGTGTCAATGTGTACAGACCACACGAGTCAACCACAACAATACATCAGGGATATATTCTGATTACTTTCATCCAAAATACTACAATAAAATGATTTGTGACATTATTGTAATGAAAATGCCCCTAACAGGCAACGGGGAAAAGTTGCAGATGGTTTTCGTTGTTATTAAAATAAAAATTAATTTAAGCTTAGTGCCTTAATAAAAACTAGAATTTGTGTAAAATTTATTTGTCATGCACACTTTGTTTGATGTTTGGTGGGCAGGTTGTAGGCATCAAACAAGTAATATTAAAAAAGCTTTATATATTGAAAATTTAATTAAATTTATTTTCATATTACTAATGACGATCAAAATTTCATCCTCTCTTTTGATTGCAAAGGAAAAACCGTTTGGTAAGTTACTGGCACACAGCAGCAAATTATTTTGTTCTTGAATAATTCCAGTATCCTTAACAAATCTACAAACCTAGAATTTAAAAAAAACTAGTATTTAGGCCACCACTTAAGGTTAAAATTAATTTTTAATTTAATAGCAACGATAACCACCTGCAACTTTTCCTCGTTGCCCTCTAGGGGCATTTTCATTACAATAACGTCACAAACCATTTTATTGTAGTGTTTTGGATGAAAGTAATCAGAATAGATCTCTGATGTATTGTTGTGGATGACTCGCGCGGCACGACACCATGGCTGTACACATTGACACATAAATGGTTAAATACAAAAATACTCAAATCTCAGGTATTTGTCAGCTGATTTCATACAATGTTACATTTTTTAATTGAAAATGAAATTTTCATAACCCTTTCGATGCCGGGCATTTTTTCCCTTGGTATGCGAGAAATGCCGGGGGTATTTTTAGTGAATATGCATAGTTTACGTTATTTTGTTCTAACTTTGTTATTTTTCAATATATTTTCATAATTATATTTTGGTTTTTCTTGTTTTGAAATGCTCTTTTTACTACTTATATATTTTCTTAAATAAAATATTGGTTTTAATTTGTAAAATCAACTTTTTTAAAAAATTAAAAATTTTTTTTAATTTTTCAATTTAGAAACTTTTTAGACCATACAAAAAAAATACTAGGGCTATAAAAGTGACTTTATTTGAAAGAACATTTAATTACTAACATGCATACCAAATTTCAAAGTCTTACCTAGAAAATCCCAGGATTTATCGTAATTTTTTTCGACAGTACAAAATCAGATATTTGTCACATTTGAGCGATAATTTCAAGAGTGACAAATATATTTCAACAAACGTATATTTAAAAGATGTTTAAAACAATTTTTCTGAGTACTATAATCAATTATCAACAGATTGGTACCGTATATATGGCATATTAACGAAAATGCCTTATCGAAAAAAAAAAAATTACGAGCGGTCCGATATATCGGACCGCGGCATTTTTAGCGTAACTACCGCGGTCCGATATATCGGACAGCGGCATCGAAAGGGTTAAGAAAGATATTCTTGTGCTTTGTTTGTATTCCTAACCTTTCAAAAGTTATTAAGGATCAAACATTTCAAATTGCTGCCATTTTGAAAATATTTAAAAAAGGTTTTCGATTTTTTTATTTCAGTAGAGAAATGGTTTCATAAATGTGTATACTAAATTTTAACTCTATAGGTTAAATATTCAAATAAATAAAACTAATTTGTAAAAAATACAAAATGGCGGCTGTCCGGGTACCAGAGGTGGTTGGAATGATGTGATTTAAATACGATATTATGTTTTGTTTTCAACCCAAGATCAATAAATAAAAAGATCCTCAGAGAGTTTAGGGACACCATGTATATTAAGAGTTTACTGGGAATAAAGATATTACCAATTAGTTTAAGTTGCTGAAAATTCCAAATATTAGATTAAAATTAAAGTGTTATTTGGCTTTAATAATATAAATTTAGATCTAAACCAAAAGGAAGATTTATTTTATGTTGGTCACTATTTTATCAAATATGTGCATCATAATAAATGAACAGAAAACTATAAGCTTGTGCTTAGAGTATTGTGGTGTGTTCTATGGGTCTAGCTAAGTAAATAGAGTAAATAGAATGTTTTTTTAATCATTCCTTTAGATATAGTTGAAACTTAATAACCTTCACCACTTTCTTGCGTTGGAACATTTTAATATAGGTAATTCACCACAATGTTTAGGCGAGTCAAGATGGCAGGTGTATCCTAGTCCACTGCCTGGCAGGAGTAAGTAGGTCTGCATCCCTTGTGCTGGCGTATCTAGTCAAGTACCAGGACCTATCTTTACACGATGCCTTCCATCATCTCCGCACCTGTAGACCTTCTGTGCGTCCCAATACAGGATTCTTCCGACAACTCATCGAGTTTGAAAGACAAGTTCGAGGGACAGCTTCGGTGGGTATTTAAAAAGATTTTACATCTTAAGAATGATTAAAGAGGGCTATGTTTATTAAGTAATGTCAATGCTAGACCTACATTTCAAGGCAAGATTCGGACCTGAATTTGGATATATTTATAGTCAATCCTTTTTTGTACATGCTTGTAAACAAGTAAACAAGTACAAAGATAAATTATACAGATGCATTGTAAAAATATAAATAAACTCAATTCAAATGTGGTAAACAAATTTGAAGACTATCAAAACTTCAAACATAAATAAAATGTTTAATTTTATTGTAGAGGGACATTAATTAAATATAAAGGGGAAAACCAGGAACCGGCCTCAAAATGCAAATCTAGGATTTAAACAGTTCATAAGGCATCATCTATTAATAACCAGAAGTGGTTAGAGAGAGAACATTTTTATACTTATCTGAATGAATAAGGTACTAGATATAGGGTACTGATTTTTTCATAAGAACTTGTTAATGTTCTATTTATTGGATATAATATATTGCGGTTTATCAAATTTGTATTGTATACTTCTTTGTAGTTTTTATTAGTAGTATTGTTTTTCTTTAGTTTGGATCTTTATTTCCATGTTTCTGTAAATTAGTCTTTGTTAAATTTACTATCTTGAATATAAGGGTTAACTGTAATATAGGACTCGTTAGATTATATTAGACCATTTGTATAAAAAAACTTTCTTCTAGAATAAAGCCATTATTATTATTAAGGTACGTTTTCTGCTAATATCAACTGTTCAGTGGTGCATTAGTATAAGAGATCTGAACAGCAAAAATTAAAACAAATCAACTTGCAACCAACTTTTTCTTGCATACGCATAACTTTTATATGTTTGACTTTTTATTTCTTAGTAAGCATAAAAAAGATTACTTATTTCATGTAGAAAACTGCAATAAAATGGGATATTGTTATTATAGCTGACAGATAAAACAGTTAAGGACTACATTAAAAATAACCATTTATCATTTCTGTTTGTTTTATGTGTGCAGGTAGAGATGGTTTATAACCCAGCAGCTGGTGCACACATTCCTGACGTCTACGAGGCTGACTACCAAAACACTCTGTGCCTCTTGAACAACAGAAATTTTGGAAATCACTGATTTACAATTTAACAGCAAATAATATAATATACTAATAATCACAGAGAATAAATAAACAGAGGTCACATCTATAGTGCACTGAATGGGTATCGAGTAGTTAGTTATACAGTTTTCCGAGCAGATGGCAGATCCACTACTGCTGTCAGTCCTTCTCTTATTCCTATCCAAATCCTGAATGGTAAACAAAATAGTTACGACTAAACATTTATAAAGATTTACATTATTGAAAACTACCACTGTGGCGTTTGCTGCAAGCATAAAAAAGTGACCTCTGTTTTGTTTTTCTCTGTGCAAATAATAACAAAAGTCAAACAGCATAAATAATTTGTTATGTGTATATAGTTATTTTATGAATATTTTGCTGTTAATATTGTTTTGAAAAGTTGTATTATACTAATAATAAGTTAATTTGTACATGTAACAAAATGGTTAAATAATCATCACAAAAATAAATGTTAATTTTGGTTTAAGTGTCATTGTCATAAATAAAAAAAAAAAAAAAAAAAAAAAAAAAACAAATGTTTAAACATTGAAATTGGTCAAATAAGTAGTTTGGTCATTTTAAAACAAATTTCAATACATTTGCATCCGTAATGGCATGTTACATACGTTATGTGTACTAACTAACACAGTCCAGAACAGATTAATCACTGAGAAAAGTTTGGTTTCTGTAGATATTCAAGATAAATAAGTCACAATGTATAACATGCGCAGTTATTACCAATAAACCTGAAATTAACCATTTTGTTACAAGTATATTTTAGGAAGAGGACCAATTTTGTAATAGTTATTAGTAATGTAACATATAACAACTAATAAAACATATATTTATGTTGCATAATGGTATTCAGAACTTTAAATATCTATTCAATGAAAATTTACTACAAAATTTAATAGTAGATATGTTATTTAAATGAAAACATACCAAAAAAATGTTAAAATTTATGCGGAGGAATTGTTGGTTGAAGTTTACGTTGGTTAATACAGTGGAACCTTGATCATGAATCTGAGTTGATTAAAAAAATCTATGCCATCAAGGACTAGGAATAAATATTCAAGGACAAAATAACAGCAAATATTAAACTTTTGCTGTATTTAAGTTCTATAAATTGACAAACATTATGAAAAATGTTTCTTTTTACACCAAATTACATCTTCTAAACCATTTAGTAGAGTTGTAGTAAACAGTCTAAAAGCTTTAATTTCTGGACATGATTTAGAGACTTATTTTCTAGACAATAGTTTCTATTACTGAGGCTTTTATTATGGTAAACGTTTTATAAAAGTAAAATTCCTGATATTTATACTATATTTCTCGTAGCTTAGAATATTGAATAAAATACTTGTTATTGAGTTAGTAACTCCCAACAATTTGTGTTATAAAGAGACTTTTAACATAGCATATAATGGGAGGTTCAAGAGGATTTAAAAAATATTGTGCTATTGAGGATGCATCTACTCATGTTCACTGAACAGCTACCAGTCCTTAGAAACAGAATAGATTCGGTTAACATGGTTTTATTTGACTAAAGGTATTAATTATTTATTGTTGCTTTCCACCTATAGAGCTTCTAAATGTTATAGTGAACACACCCTCGGGGTTCATTACCATGTTGTACTAGTGGGTGGGAGGGTCTTTATAACCGAAAGTGTAAGTGGGAGGGCCTTTAATACCAACCATGTATAGGTGGGTAGGAGAGTCTTTACTACCAAAAGTGCCAACCATGTATAGGTGGGTAGGAGAGTCTTTACTACCAAAAGTGTAAGTGGGAGGGTCTTTAATACCAACCATGTATAGGTGGGTAGGAGGGTCTTTACTACCAAAAGTGTAAGTGGGAGGGCCTTTAATACCAACCATGTATAGGTGGGTAGGAGGGTCTTTATAACCGAAAGTGTAAGTGGGAGGGTCTTTAATACCAACCATGTATAGGTGGGTAGGAGGGTCTTTACTACTGAAAGTGTATGTGTAGGTGAAACGGGTGGGTGGGAGGGTCTTTACTTTTGTAATAAAGTGTATAGATGGGTGGGGATGGCCATGACTGACAATAGGACAGCAAAAAATTATCTACTATGACTACCATTTTCTTTTGGTATAAATTCAAATATCTGACTACCTTCACTAAACAGACATATTAAGTTAAAGATTCACCTGAGTATAGAGTTTTAAAAGACATTAAAATATAACTTGTGAAAGTAAAAGTAACCACATAATCTAGGAATATTTTAAGATCTGGAACTTATAATTAATTGTTATATCTTATTTTGTCATGTTTTTCTGAATTAACACATAATTTACTCATAATCTGAAGTGCTGTTCATTAATATAGTTTGCTTTTTTCACTAAAGTTTTATCTCAACAATCAGTTTTCAAAGAAAATAATTAATATCAATTGTAACATATTCTTGATCAAATATCTATTATAAAAATTAAACTTTATAAAACAAAACGTTTTTGTATTTACCACAAAAACTTTATATTTAAGAAAAATATAAAGTTATATGAGACGACGTTGTGTAGGCGTCTCATATGTAAGAATGTAAGAATATAATTCATATAATAATTTGATACCTGTTTTAGTTAGCTGTTTATTAATTTAACGTTGAGAAAATATTTTTCATATTTTCATGATCATTTAATAAATCAGTTTGTTGTGAAAAAGATATAACATGATTAAGGGAGGTTCTATGGTAGAATGAATTGTTTTTTTTACATTGCTATAAAGTTTAAATATTTTATAATTGTAACATTGACTAAACTACAGCTAAATAGTCAGTGTATTAATTATAGTTTGAACTACAAAATATTTACTAAAAATTATGACATTTAGTACTAACTCATTTGAATTTAATTCTAACTTTTGTTCAATCCAAATTTACTCATTATTGTCATTGATCTCATTAATAATTAATTATAATTGGTACAATTATGAAAGTTCGTGCTGTTAAGTGTTAATTGTCTACATTATTAAACATAGAGTGATATATTGTGTGAATAAACTAATATATTTTTACAAATGTTTGTTGTCTGTATCCTTAATTGAATCCCACTAAAATAGAGCAATCAAAGATGCTGGGAATGTGGGACAATCCTACAAAGATGCTGGGAATGTGGGACAATCCTATAAAGATGCTGGGAATGTGGGACAATCCTACAAAGATGCTGGGAATGTGGGACAATCCTACAAAGATGCTGGGAATGTGGGGCAATCCTACAAAGATGCTGGGAATGTGGGACAGTCCTACAAAGATGCTGGGAATGTGGGACAATCCTACAAAGATGCTGGGAATGTGGGACAATCCTACAAAGATGCTGGGAATGTGGGACAATCCTATTTTCCATTGCAACTTACACTGTGCTTAAAAGTTATTTCAGAACCCATTAAATTTACGGAATTCATTAGAAAAAAGAAATTTTCTATGTAATTAAAAATGAATATATATGTATATCTGTTTGTTAATCCTTTAAAAAACCATTCATCCGATCCATGAAACTTTGGGAAGTTGTTAAGTATATTTCTGGGAATTATTTTGGCATAGTTTTATTCACATTCTACTCTAGGACTCCACTCCAGTAGCATTCAAAGTTTAAACGTTAATGTTATTGAGTTATTTTATTTAATAGATTAATCACCAGCTATTAAATAAAAACAAATGAAATGAAAACTTTTGAAATAAGTTTAGTAATGCCCTTGATTATATACATCTACAATAGTTATTTCATCTAATTGGAATATTTGTTTCTCTAATTTTGTTAGTTAGTGAGACCCACACCACAGCTGGTATAAACTGCATTACATTTACATAGGACTACACTAGCGCTCGACAACAAATAACAACAACAGTTGATAATTTGAAACTCAAAATTTAACATTGGGTGGTAAATTTATTTGTGTATAAAATCAATGCTAATGCTTATGAAGTACAATATGTAACTCCAATGAAATAGCTGACATGTTAACCTGTAGCAACGGACCTGTTTGGTGTTGCGGAAAGTATGTGAAAAAACAGACATGTATTCACATAAAATTATTTAAAAAGAATTAAAGGATATAGATCCAGATGATTTTAAAAACTATTTCATAACGTCGTATAAAGAGTTTGATTTTTTTTTTTAATGCTATGCATTGGTAGGCAAAAACTACATAATAATACAAACATGAGTCAGCAAGGGCTTTACTTGGCTCTTATAACTGACTCACCCCATGGTTGCCATCGACACAGACACTACTGGAGAAGTCTGGGGTGTCCTTGTTGAGTGGTAATCAATGTCCAAATGATGGTTGGGGGAAGATAACTGAGTATCTGACTTATTAGTTAGCTGAAAATCAGACCAATACTACGTGGTTTGAATTCCAAATAAAGCTGTAGGTCTCTTAATTGCCCCATCTATTGGTCTATTAATAAATGGCTCTTTCTAAGGAACAGTCATTCTTCATTAGTCAGTAACAATGACTACACTGGCTCATCTACACTACACTTGTTCACCCCTCATATGCGCCTATATCTCTACTTTCTACGTCTTAATAATGAATGAATATTTAATGAAATTCTAAATAAAATCATTAAATGTTTTGTTAAGTTCACATTAAATGTCATTATTTAAACATACATTGTACAGTAGAGATTAATCTGACTAAAATTTATTTTTACCCTTTTAACTAGTGGGCTCAATCAAGGTGGCCGTTATTAACTAACAAAATGTATTTCAAAATCATGAAATATTACAAAAAATGAAATTTAAGGTTACTTTATAATTTATGTAAGGTTTCAGAAATTAAATGAAAATGCCTTTATTAGAGGCAAAGTTAGGAATATAAAGAACTCTCTTCTTCTTAACCCCAAAAGTGCATTAAGAGTTACCCACGGTAACTAGAACAAGAAACGGTAGGTATCATAGTGAGGATGCAGTAGACTGCGGGCCCTTAAACATCTCCCAGCATGAGTTCTAAGCGAGTGTCTGTGTTTGTCAGTGTATGTCATATGTAAGTGCCTTTGTTCGTCAGCATGAGTTCTATGTGATTGTAGTGCTTGTCAGCAAGAGTTCTACAAAAGTTACTGTGTTTGTCCACATAAGTTTGATGTGAGTGCTTGTGTTTGCCAGCATGAGTTCTATATAAGTTACTGTTTTGTCACCATGAGTTCAATCTGAATGTCTGTGTTCTTCAGTGTGTTATATATAACTAGCTGTGGTGGCTGTGACATAAAATGGGTGTATCAGCTGGTTTTATTATTACCTCTTTAACTAGAGGTAACTATATCTACCAATCACACTGAAACTTTCGGCTGGACTGTAAGTTAGCTATTTATTACTAATCAGAATTAATTAAACTACGGTAATTTTTTGATAATTGTTATTTGATGCTCCACAGGGCTACCATTTACCCAATATAAATTTGAATTTAGATTACAACTCTTGTAACTGCATACCCCCTGTAAGGCTGGGAGGGTGTCAACACCATCGTCGTATCTAAACTTAATGTTAGCATCATTCATAAAGCTAGAATAACTATCACAACTTTTATCCTTCGAATTATAAAATAATAAAAAATGTATATAAGGTAATAGTTTATTATTAAATTCACCAATGAATAATGGAAAAAAGAAATATCCTTTACATCAGGAATAAAATGGAAAACAACTGTGGCAAGATAACTGAAAAGGTGGCGAAAGAACTAGACATGTAAAGTGTATTTTCAAGAAGACATCTTACAAAAACAGACTATTTTGGCAATCCGTAGATAAAACATCTTGAAAAGCAAAATAAAATTTGATTGGATTAATTGTATACATGTCACAACTTGAATCATGGCACAAATTGTTAATACCAGTTAGATCTTCTTGATAATGAAAAAAAGAAGAATTTTGTTAGGAAATTTGAAATTGAAAAAAAACTCTTGGTATACTTGTAAGGGTGGTCATGGACTGGAAGCCAGGTTGTTTAAGTGTTCTGGTTTTCTTTGGCAGTGATTTGGTTACCCTACCCAGAAACCAATTTTATACGTTGAGATTCAAGCAACAGGAAACAGGATATTAAGATATTGGGTGCCTACTAGTGATAGTCGATTAACTTTTCACTTTAAACACTGATTTTTCTAACTTTATAACAAACTGTAAAATGAGTTATTTTTGTTCTTGCTGATAAATTAAAAAAATAATTGTTAGTACAATCAATTATGATTAAGATAAACCAAATATTTATAAAATAATCTTAAAATTAATAAATAATGTACATGAACTATACTATAAAACTTAAAAACACCTCTATTGATTATGAATTTAGAATAAGCCAGATTGATTATGAATAAGGATAATACAAAGCAGAAATCACACTAGAATCATATTATTTAATGTTTATTAAATTGAAGTAGATTGAGAGTTTCTAATATGTAGTAATGTAATAATGTATACATAGTAAAAGGACAAAATAAAAAATAAATAAAAAACTGCAATAAAAGTTGAATTATACATTATAATATGTAATACTCTAGATCAAACTAAAAACTACCCAATGATATGGCAATTTGTTAAGATAGAATATTATTGATTTTATTTCTCGTGCTTGCACAATAGGTTAAAAAACACACACACAAAAGCTATCCCTTTTAGTTTCTATCTCATTTCTTCTCAAACTATATTCAGATCTACAAAATCACAACTGTAACTCTGTCTTCAAGAGAGTTAGATACAATATTCAAAAATTTCAGCTCTCTTTAATTCCTAAATTGAACTACTATTCTTGACCACTAATGAAGTTTAGCTACAATTTTAGTGTTACTGTTTAGTGAATATGGCAGGATTTCTGTTCAGGGGTGTCATGAGAAATTTAAAGTATGTAAAATTATATCAGGCTCTGTAACACAACCTCGCGGGACCAACGGCTTTACGTGGCTTCTGAACAACAGGAGTGGCAATGTAAAAACTGTTACGGGAATCGATCCCAGGCTGACTGCGTAGCAAACAATTGCCTTAGTCTCTTAGCTACGGCAACCCCCCTGAAACAAATATATGTAGTGGTATTTCTGTCTAGAGGTGTTGTAAAACAAACCTATGTGGCATGATTCCCTGTCCAGTGGTGTTGTGAAACAAATGTATGTGACAATATTTCTGTCCAGATGTGTTTTGAAAGAAATGTATGTGGCAATATTTCAGTCCAGAGGCATTGTGAAAAAAATGTAAGTGGCAGAAAAACTGTCTAGATCAAGATATGTTGTTAAACAAATATATGTATTTGTGGCAATACTTTCTGTTAAGTTGAGCATGAAAATGTAAATAACGTTTTAGTTTATAATTTCATACCGAAGTATCGCCGCTTTCGATTTCTTAAGCAGGGATTTTATGGTTAAGTATAAAGTCATTACTGCATTCAGTTCAGTTCGAACTTTTGAATGTCGCGGGCGCGTCTGCTTACAGAACTTACAGGATAAAAGCGTCATGGCGAGCCATTGTTGATGAGGTCGAGCTGTCTGCTGTGTTTTAAAGGTCACTGGTGTAAACAACGTAGACAAAATAAATATGTAAACATTCTTTCTTGGGGGAAGAAGAATGGACAACCAACATCGCTAGGTAGGTAGCGACTAGTAAGTTCTGTCATCACTATTACTTCTCATGCCTTTATTTCGTCATACCAAATTACTAGTTTGTTTCCACTCTCTTCCAATGACTTGCTGTTTTACAATGGGGTATAAAGTGTTCTTCACAGACCCCAACACTCTAATCACGAAATAACCGACAGTCAGGATTATATGTGAGTAGACAAGCTAATATTTACTTGAGTAATTCATGCTGTTTTTTCATAAATAGTTGACTTATAGTTGTAAATAAATTATAGTTGTAAACTTGTAGTTGCAAAATACAAGATAACCGTTTATCGTTAAAAAAAAGTAAATTTAGATTTTTTTGTATTCTAGTCACAAACAAGTAATAGGCCTAGTTACACTATATAATGATAAACTCCTTTTAAAATTCAGTTGCGATTATTTACTTAGCAAGTACTGTAGATAGATTTGTTTTTGTAGTGGTTTGGTAGACTATTGACAAAAAATTACTAAAAAATGTGCACAGTATATATTGTTTTCTTTCTCAAAAAAAGTAGCTAATATATCAAAAGTTGTTAAGTTGCAGTTGATATTTAATTATCCCTATAGAAGGTATATCATTTATTATTGTCAGAAGACCAGATTAATAAATATAGGCTTATATAAATTTGAATAGGATAGGGCCTGTATGCTTGAGCTTTGAAGCATCCAAAAAGAGTCCAGGAGCTATTAAAATTTTAATTCCTAGATAGCAAGTAGATATATTGGTTTTTTAGTGGTATGGTAGACTATTGACAAAAAACTACTAAAAAATGTGGACATTGTAGCCTATATTGTTTTCTTTCTCAAAGAATGTAGCTAATACATCAAAAGTTGCTAAGTCGCAGTTGATATAATTTTCCTCATTTAAGGCTTATTTTTTATTATTGTCAAAAGACCAGAATAATAAATATAGGCTTACATAAATATGAATAGGATATATGAATGAGCTTTGAAACATCCAAAAAGAGCCCAGGGACTATTAAATTTGTATTTTCTAGATAGCTAGGCCTAATATTAGATGAAAAATTACTTTGAATTTGATGTAGCCCACTGTAATTGACAGTTTTATACCTGATTTCTATCGTTGAGTATCGGATAGGTGTACTGTATGTTGAAAGTTGTAACTTCGATATGCCCATCTCGGTTCGGCACTGAAAGAGTTAATTAAACTTGATAACCAGGCCTGTAGTGGTTACCTGTAACTCGTACCCTGGTAAATAAATACTGGTTAACTCCTATCCGTTAAATAAATGTATTTTTATTCCAAGGGCTGTGTAGCTATCTGTGCATGAGCGATTCTGTTGCGAACCGCACAGGTTTTTACTTATCTTAGGCCTAATTTATAAAGCTAATAAATATCCACACGTTTCATTTACAGTATTACTGGCATCAGAGCATGACGTAAACTTAAATTTACAAAAATAATTTATAAAAAATATACCATTCTTTTGTTCATTTGGGGCTAATCATTAGCCTACTGTAACTGAAAATTGGCAAACCTATTCGCTGTCAATAAGTTAAGTACATAAATAATGAGGAAATAGAAGAATGCATGACATACATTCTGATATGAGTTAACAGAGGTTGATCAGAAAATGAACTGAACCTAGTATAGTGAAAGATTGAGAGGTCACTCCAAAAGAATTTAAACAAGCATGGGTGTGAATGTTTTAACTGTATGATGCTTTACACGGTCAGATGAATAGTATTAGTAATGAATATAACTAATTTTACTAGTAGATGTGGTAATTCTTTTAAGACACTTATCGTTTTTTGATCTTGGAAAATGAAGCAGAAAAATGTGTATGCTAAAATATTTTCAATTTGTAATTTCTATGATCTACTCATGCAGGCTGAGAGGCACCATTGTAGATTATAGCTTGAAGCCAAAGTCCTCAATAAGTGAAGGTCACTATATAAAGTTTGATTAGGACTATACACTGACAGAAAAGTTGCCCACTGTGTCATGACAATTTGATATTTAGGCTACACTAAATACATCTAAGGGCATTCCAAAATCCCAGAAAATTAAATAATTATAGGCACCAGTAGTTCAAAATTGAAGAATTCCTATCTTACAAAATAGCTTAGTAAGATTGGCTGAGTAAAGTATTTATTGTTAATACGAGTTATTTATAAAATTGTATAAAATGGTTAACACTTCAGGGTTGAAACTTGAGTAGAGCTCGGGGAGTGCATGTTCTGCATTAGTAGTGAATGAATGCACTATACCATCAGTGTTGAAATCAGACTTGTCAGTTAGCTGAAAATCAGACCAACACTATGTGGTTCGGATTCCACGTAAAGCCGTAGGTTCCATAGTTGTCCTGGCTATTAGGCTATTAATAAAAAGTCCTTTCTGATGTATGTCGAACTCAGATAGTAATAGTGACTACAAACTTGTTTATCTACACTCATCACACTCATTCACCCCTCATATTCGCCCATATCTCTACGATCTGTATTAGAATTAGAAATGAATAATGAATGAATAGACTAGTTGTCTAAGGCATTATACTGTAGCCAGGTACAACATCAAGATCATCATGAGTTCCAATCTAGGGTGGCTACTACTTTTTCCATGCAACTTTCTAGAGGGATTGGTATGTGGCATGGAGCTTACCATAAATAAAAAATGGTGTCTGGCGTGAGCGGTGGAAGTTGATGGGATTTTTATGATAATTGCATGGAACAACACCTATTTAGCATCTTTTTACAACAGTAGAGGAGGACACATGTTTTTAATTCTTTGAACGGTCTAAAAATATGTAGAAGTTTAACAGGAAGTACCAGTAGTTTAATAGGCCATGTAAGTATGATTATGTAGAGGATATGCAAAAATCAATTAAAATATGTATAAGATATTAAAAATAGTTTGACTCCAAAATTTTACGATTGTAAAATATGATCCAAGAGCAATGTCTACAAATATGGAAGAGTTAAGGGATATCATTATATGTTAGTTGATTTAACAAAGCATATTTTTTGGATTTATTAACACTACTTAAAATCTTACTCCTTAAAGATATAAAATCCTTATTATTAACAAAAAATGCACAACTTTAAAAAAAAATGCCAGTCATCCTGTAAGCCTGTTTTTATTTGTTTATCTCATATTAACACTCCAGGAAATATGTGTACTCTAAGATAAGCCTCGCTATCTTTCGGTTGTCTGTGTGTAAGCAACTTATATGGACAGTAGAAGATTTTTAAAAGTAGATGAATTGTTTTCATATGATACCAACAAATATTTATTAAATTAGTTGGGCTATGTTGACATTCTTGAATAAAACAATCATAAAATCAGTTTTTAAAATAATCTTTCTATTACAAAATAATGTTAAAGTCTAAAATATTTATATTCGAATCAGTGATATTGTTACAACAAAGAATCCTAAAAATTAGGAAGTTGGTACTGAACAAACTTTGGAAACTCCCTATTGAAAAAGCCATTGGGACTGAAGGTTACATGATATGACATAATGTTTACACATAAAAAATAGATTATCTTTTCACAGTATTTAATACATAAATTCTATGGGAAGATATAATGGTATGAAATCATTGAAAACTGTGTTTTGAAGTTTCTATAAAAAAAGACAAATGGTTAATTTACAAGGTTTGGTTAGAGCTAAAAAAAAAATAAATTAATAAGGTAATATTTCTACGTAGTTGTTTAACTGATCCTGATCAAAGTATTCAGAATGTGTCAGAATTGTGGACAGTTTTGATCTTAATATTTTAACCTTCCTTGACGCAAGGCTCACTGATGTGGCAGTTGATAGTGGTGTGAAGCCGTGATTCTCAACCTTTTAACTCCATGGATTATAAACACTTTACAAAAAATATGGTGGACCTTAAGATATTTTGGGCGATTAAAGATGTAAGTATATAATTATGAAACTATATACAAATTTTCATAATTATATACTTATATACATAATTATATACATAAATATATTACAACAACAAAAAACTACGTTTCATTTTTTTTCTATTTTATATATTCCGGGTGAGTCTCGGCGGTGACCTAGCGAACAGTACCCTCTAGTTGACTTCTTACTTTGGTATTGACCCATCCGCCCGCCCGTACACGTACTGTGGAATTGACTCACCCGCCCGCCCATACATGTACAGTGACATTGACGATCACCACCACTGTACGAGTATGGGTGGGCGGGAGGGTCACCACCACTGTACGTGTATGGGTGGGCGGATGGGTCACCACCACTGTACGTGTATGGGTGGGCGGGTGGTTCACCACTACTGTACGTGTATGGGTGGGCGGGTGGGTCAATGCCATTACATATACATATGTACATTCGTCCGTTAAACTAGTGGCGCAGTGCTGTAAGTTAGCTACTTGGGAATAAAGTCTTAAGGAAATTGTAGGCAAGGTGCTGTATTCTTAATACCAATACAGTGTCCGCTCAATGATTGCCATCAACATAGGCAGTACTAAAGAAATCTGGGGTGTCCATTTCTAAATAAATGGTTTACCATTTCTAAATACAGTAAATGCCCATACACGTACAATGGCATTGACCCACCCGCCCACCCATACACGTACAGTGGTATTGACCCACCCGCCTACCCATACACGTACAATGGCATTGACCCACCTGCCCACCCATACACGTACAGTGGTATTGACCCGCCTGCCCACCCATACACGTAGAGTGGTATTGACCCACTTGCCCCCCCATACACGTACAGTGGCATTGATCAAAAGTGGCATTGATACCAATACAGGATGGTAATCAAGGTTCAGACGTTGTATAGGGAAGAGAACCGAGTGTCAGACTTGTCAGTTAGCTGAAAATAAGACCAACCCTACGTGGTTCGGATTCCACATTAAGTTGCAGGTTCCATAGTTGCCCTGGCATTTTTCTATTAATAAATAGCTCTTTCTGTGGAACAGTCGACTTTAGTAACAATGACTACACTCTTTCATCTATACTCATCATACTCATTCGCCCATATCTTGATGATCGGCATCTTACTAATAAATAATAACTGGACCATAAAAGTGTAAAAGTTATAACATAATAAAAGGCCAATATGTGATCAGTCTCAGCGACCTTCTTGGTTCACTAGCGTGTACTATTTCAATATTTGGCTTAAAAAATTCATACTAATACGCCAAAAGTTTGACTTATTCTTGTTAGATTAAATATAGAGTTATTGTGTGCTAATATTTGACAGTATTTTACTGTTTTGTAGCATTAAGCTCTTATCAGGCATGAAGGACATTCTACTTAACTTAAATGTAGTTCTCAAAGAAAATTTGCAACCAAAGAAATGTGCAGTTAACATTGCTCTGTCTTCTTATTTTCACAATGAAGTGTTAGTAACATTATTTATCTACAACCTTCTGGTTGACCACGAGACCTTGCTGTGGGCCACAGGTTGGAAATAATAAAGGATAATGAATTAAGGTGGCATTGAAATAATTGAAAATAATTAATTTATGGTAAAAATCAATTGGGATAAGTCCAGTTGCTCTAGTATCTTCTACAAATAAAATTATGTTCATAACAAAGCTAAATTAAGTTCTGATCCTAATATTCAAAATCATGTGCAAAGGTATAAAAAGGTTTTTAAAGAGGTAGTCTGGGCAGCTAAAAATAGTTAACTACTACCACATCCTAAATTCTAACAATAAATGTAAAGCCATTTGGAATGTGGAAAAGAACTGGGAATTTATAATAAAACTAAATTAGATATTAGACTTAATATAAAGGGATATATAAATACAAAGTGTCTCTGAACTCTCTGATAAACGCTCTTGGTTATTGTTTCTGGTTCATTTAGAATCACAAGAATATCACATATTAAGTGTTCAAAACACTCCGGTTATCCTTGCAGCCGCCATTTTTTTTGTTTACTTTTAAATTCATATCTCAAAAAAAAAAAACTGTGTATTATGCTGGAATTTTGTATGTCTTTTAAAACATAAACATCAATTTTGAGAAAAATGTTTGGTTTTCCTGTATCAAATCAGATGTTTTCCTGTATCTCATCAGAGTTAAATTAGATGTTCACATACATTTTATTGTTGTACTATTCAAATGATTTAAGAATATCACAAATTACCTTATTATTATCAGCTCATGGGCTGTCCCTCTGAAAAGAAAAAATTTCGCCAATGGCATAAAAAGTGTGTTCTTTGTAACCATGATCATGAACAAAATTTCACTTTTACAAGTAAAGTTATATAAAAGTTGTGACGGCGTTTCCGTTTCTTTCCCACCTTTTATATATATCGACAGATCCTTAGTAATTAATAGCCAAAGAATTTAATAAGCAGTTTTCCAATATTGTTAAACTATTAAAACTACCTTTATGTAATATTGATAATGAGACTACAAATGTTTGTAGTAATTTGAGTTTCAGAATGCACATGGATAAAAGTAAGATTTCATATCTACAAATATTCTAACACCCTAGGTACTTTTTTGGTGTTAGAATTTAAAAGCCATCACATAAGTATTTTGCGGAAAAGAATAGAAATTTCCTTTCTTTTATCTTTTAAATAGCCCATATCATATTCAATGTTTGATCTAATTATAAACACAGCATTAATGAGGGATTTTGTTATTTTTCTAAAATTGTTTAAAGAATTGAAATAAATATTGTATGATCTCAGTGATGATGAATGATCCTGATTGTTTTTCCAAGTTTCATGAAAATAATCCAACTAATCTTATACAACGGATAGATAGTAAGAAAAAGAGAAAATCTGTTAAGCTATGACTGATACCACTTCTACACAAATGTCATATATTGGATGTGAAATCGCTGCAGAAAAGGGCTACAGGTCTACACATTTCAACTTATGTGATTTTAAACAGGATCAGGAAACAGGAGTTCAAATAATTTTGAAGTTAGGTAAATTTAAGATAAAAATATAACAAACAAATTTAGACATATTAGTAGGACTATCAATAAAGAACGATTTAAAAATAGTTATTTACACCCAAATCTTAAAGCACAGTCAGTAACATCTTCAGGCCATTTGATATTTTGTCATAGACTATTGGTACAAATCAGGTCCGATTAGTAGGACTTAGTTAGGTTTCATGACAAGAAAACTTAACTGATTAATATCAGGCAAAATATAGAAGATGAAAGGAAGTAGTATTGTGAATAAAAATACAGGATTTCATACACATTCCTTTGCAAAGAAATGGAATGTAGCTGAAGTAAACATTTCCTTCATTGTGTAGCTGAATACCAGAAGATTTTAGAGGATTGGTGTCTGTTTAAGTGCATATTTACCTTTCAAACAGGTATTTATACATTGTCCCTTGAGTCTGGAGTCAGGACATTATTTAGAATCTTATTAAATAGTTGGTTTTTGATAGTTGACTATTTCAGTTTACTTTATTATTATTAACTGCAATTAATTATACAACATTGTGTATAACTTTTTAGTAGAGTTGCACAAATTTTGATTAATTAAACATCATAACTGAACTCAGTTTTTTTTTTTTTTTTCAGAACAATACAAGTTGGAGATACAGACTTAAAAATGGCCACAATCACAGTCCCTAATGAATATGGATATGTTATCCTAGTTGCGGT
This sequence comes from Stictocephala bisonia, assembly GCA_035578905.1. NCBI lineage: Eukaryota > Metazoa > Arthropoda > Insecta > Hemiptera > Membracidae > Stictocephala > Stictocephala bisonia. The sequence goes on along the minus strand of JAQJVL010001222.1, from coordinate 42,979 downwards.
AGGATCTACATTTGTGCTCTTATGGAAAGGAATACAGGTTAGTCTTATTAATGTGGCTGAATAAGACCATTGACTATAGAAACTAATAGACAGTCCAAGGTAATGTGTTGCTATAGACGTGCACCTGTGCTGCTATCTAGCAGTGGTTGGATTCAAATAAGCACTCGTACAACAGTTTGGCTTACTATTAGCTCAGCTCTTAGTCACTTCAGCATGTGCTGGAGAAAGATAGAGAGAGGGAGACTGCTGGTGCTACCTGTCGAAACCTGACATGAACTAATTTCACAGAGTAGGAAAACCAGCTTCACAGGATCTATATGAGTGGACATAGGTCTTTTGTTTCTATAGTCAATGATAAGACTTACAGTTTTGTTAGATTAAGCCTTAGAACACAATGTTAAAATGAGAGATAGCAATCTTTTTTTATTTTCAGTGGTCTTTTATTGTATGCCCGAAGGCTAGTTGTGAGGCTCATCTCATTTATGATTTATTTATCAAGACTCTTCTACAGATTACGCTGAAGAATCATTTTTTGTTGATCCGTACAGTGTTTATTTTGTTAATGGGCATTTAAGACAATTACCATTTAGAGAGTTTGAGTAAGTGAGGCTTTCCTTCTGTGTGACTTTCTTTGTAAATCATAGTCGCTGGCCTATCTTGTTGAAAGAGTCTTTTCTCCAAACATGAAATTTTAAAATTTTGTAGTAGAAATTTATTTAGTAAAACTGTTTTTCCAGGTTGGCATGGCCCGGAAAAAGTTTGGTGTGTCTTACCCGACCATGTACAGTCCAACTAATGACGTCTTCAACTGCTATCAGCGTGCTCACCAAAATACGTAAGTTGTCAAAGTATTTTTTCATTATGTTTAACACAGTCTGTTAGGTGTAACTGAATTTATATGTTCTTCATTATTTCAAAACAAGTTATTAATACTTACAAGTTTATTTATTTATATACTATACCTAAATAAATAAATAAACTTTTTATTACGTAGTAACAATTTTTATCATGTCATGCAATCGTCAACATAATATAAGTATAATATATAAAATGTCATTCACCCCACATTCAAATACATATATTTCTAACATTCATAGAGCCGCAATCACACTGCCTTCCTGTCCTGCTATTTAATCTTCTCAGCGACTCATCATGAACTCATCCACAGAATAGCTTTAGACACCAAAAGGTATTTGTGCTTGTACCTACAAAACAATCGTACAAGCACAAATAAGTGCTGATTCAAAGATAATTTCATGTCATCCTTCTCTTATAAAGTTAAAGATTGTCTTATTTTACCCTAACTTCGCCTGGTAAAATAAGACTTTAACTTTAACTTTATACTTAGGGGATTTTTTTTATATATTTAAAAACCTTTATTTTTATAAAATAGTAACCAATATCTGTATTACCAAAACTATTCGCACAATCATTATTCTTTTATGTTAGTTAAGGTTCATTGTAAATATTTTTAACTCTCCATTTTATATAGTTAACTGTTTAACAATTTAGTGTTTAAAATTTTTGTTCTATAGATAATAGATTTAATGTGCTGTTTTAAATATTGTATATGCGATAGAAGTAGTGGCTTCATTTCCTTAACAATCATAACCTTAACCTTATGAAATATTAACTATCTAATCTGGTTAGACTCTCAGAGGGAGATAGATATCAATGCAACCAATATTTGTGGAACTAAATGATTTAGTTCAAAGTTTAAATATTATCCAACAAAATCTAATTACATTAACTTGAACATATGCCAAAAAGAAGGGGTAGATTCTTTAACTGTAATGCTGGAAGATACAGAACTTGCAGAAGTTAAATTCGCCAAATTTCCAGGTATATACTTGGATCAAGGTTTAACTTGGAGTGATCAAACAAACAATGTCTCATTTAAATTATTTTCAGGAATTTAAGCTCTGAGATCACTGTCCAAATACTGCCCAACTCATTCATCATAGCGTATTATGGGCTATCCACCCACACCTATCCTATGGGGTGGTCATCTGGGGTAGTTGTCCAAACAATGAATTTTTGAGAGTTTTCAGGCTGCAAAAAAAAAAAAAAAAAAACTGGATTAAATTAAAATTTAAAAATAAATATTCATGCAGAAACGCTTTCAAAACCTTGCAACTGTTGACACTGCCTTGCGTTTATGTATTAGAAACCATTCAACTTTTTTGTATGTCAAGATAGCACTAACACGCGGCACAAACATACACACATACATGGGGAAAACTACCGATCTGGGCATCACAGAACAGTGGTCTTCGAACACCTTCCCTTCCATGCAGGTGTTTGTTTAGTCAACAGTTTGAGAAACAAATTAAAATGTGTTCAGGTGCCCAAGGCATATAAGGCAAGGCTCATCTTAAAAAGCTGTTGTTATCGAAAGCTTTTTATAGTGTGGACGAATTCCTTGCACATGACTGGGAGACATCTAATTGGCATAACTCACACCAGAAGTGAAATGGCTACCTACTTAGGTGTGAATGAGAGTGTGACTGAAACTTTGTACGTATGCACGTAACATACTGTAGAATTAAGGAAAATTTCAGCTATCTTATATTGGACGATTATGTAATATGAGATAAGATTGTTGTAAATTGTTCTATGCAATAAAGTAATTTGAATTTGAACCAGATGTTGGAGGGCTATTGTGGTTTTCTTATCTCTAAGTACTCATATCCTAAAACAAACAACATGCAATACCCTCCAACTTTTGTTGGACAAATGTAGACACAAAAATGTAAATAAACTTCAGTTTGTCTACTGTACTGTCTTTTTCCGAACCTTACATGATTCATCTACTTACGATTGCACGATTTTCGTCAAGTAATATAAAAATAATGACTCAACAATATCACTGCCTTCCTCGCTTAACACTTGCAGTCTGAATTAAGACCTTACCCAAATTGGTTTAAAATTAAAATGCCCCAAGACTAACAAGGTATTCAACTCAACATTTTCTATGATAGGAGCTTCTCCATATGTCCCCCACCCACCCTCTTTATGTAGGATGCACTTTTCTAACTGTTACAATAATTTTACAATCTTTAGTAACTGGTCGCTAGCATCTTGATGCAAAGAGTTACTATATTGATTCACTTTTTTTGCTGAATAGTGATCAAATTCAGCAAACTAAATAAGATGTCCTTAGAGAATAGAGGAACATTAAAAGCACATAAAATGATACTAACCCAGCCACTTGCTTAACCAAAAAACGGATAAATCCACTGTATCATTGTAGCCGTTATTGAGAAAAAAGTATAAACAAAATATTACCTTGTATATTTTCAATCTTTTAAAATTGTATTTCTCATTATTATAGAATCAGTTTTAGAGTCCAAAGACATTTATTTATTGACATCACAACTATTGATTATTTATGTTGATTGTTTTGTGGTTGGTATCATTCTTGTACTGTATTTTATTATTGTAATCATTTTCTGCTGTATATGCTTGATGGAATTGCTTTGGTTGTAAATTAAGTCATTTTTTAAAATAAATTCCACAAATTTTAATTTTTATAAAAATTATAAAAATTAAAATTTGTGGAATTTATTAAAAAAATTACTTTTAATTTATTGTAATCATGTTTAGCTGTAAAAATTAGAAATAAGAATGGTTAGTGTAGTAGAAATATACTGTAACAATGACTTTGTCATTGATGTTTTGTATGTCTCTAATAAATAAATATAGGACCAGGGTACCATGCTTGTTACGTGTTATTAGAAATAAAAACAAGTGAATATTACACAACACAAATTTATTGTAATAAAAGTACAAAATGGAAAAATATAGTGATCAAATGTCAGTAAACCACAGTTTCCTTCCTTAAACCAGAGGGATTCATAAAGGAATCAGTACTTTGTGAATCCCTCTGGTCTGAGGAAAGTAAACAGGGTATATCACAATTGATCAATGATATTATTATACATTTGTGTTGTATGACTATCGCTTGTTTTAATTTTAATTGCGACATGGTTCTTCTTTAATAACAACTTTGATAAACTTGGTTTTTGTAAAAGTTTGATTACAACTGTTCTGGATTCTGAAATTAATCTTATTATGAATCTAGCTTTTAAACATACACGTTCCTATGGGTTTCCAACCAATTTTAAGAGCTTATGGTTTCAATTCTTTCAGAATTTTATTAATTTAGTGAGTAAACATTCAGCAAAATTCTATCTTTCTCTACATAGCCCATACCTCAGTTTGTACCTAACTATGTGGGAGTTACTTTGACAGTTCTCCAGAAATTGTACGTACTTGTTTTGATATTAGTTATTTGGTTTTGAAGTCAATAAGCCAATATTAAATCTTTTAGTTTGCAAATGAAGATTTTTAATAAATAGAAGTTTTCTTGTGAAAGGACGGACAGTTAATTCTGTAGGCCAAGAAACCGTATTCCCAACTTTAAGTAAAACTCTTTTACCAAATTCAAAACTCATTCTTAGAATAATGATTGCTTTTCGAGAGTAAAAGGTTATTATTATCTATCACTTACTATTTTGTGTTCAACAGCCTTGAAAACTATCCCCAATTCTTGATGATGTTGCTGCTGGGTGGACTAGAACACCCTGTCCTTGCCGCAGCAGCTGGAACTATCTGGTGTCTGGGGAGGATTGTTTATGCCCAGGGTTACTACACAGGAGGTAAGTTTTACATAAATGTCAAAGCAACTAGTAATCTGAAATATAAGCCAAAGTTAAGAAACTATGCATTTTTAAACTCCCAGTGATAAATTTATGATTTAACAAAGTACAGTACCATTAAATACAGGAATTATTAAATTACGAGTTAAATTTATTTTTCATTGATTTAAAACCCTTTTAGTGCAAACGTTCTGTTATCCGGACGTCCTAAAAACTGGCTAAAGTGCCAAGGTCCTGTTAACAGGACGTCACAAACAAAATTAATTAAAAAATTCAAAAATAAAATTTCTATCGATTTATGAATATCTTCTCATTTATTAACGTATACTTTTACATAAAAACCTTGATTTTGGTATGTTTGTATGATATTTAGCTATACGTTGATACAAAACGTTCCAAAACATGTCAGAAAACAGCTGTTTTACAGCAGTTTTGAACAACGTAAAAATTGCCTTAACTTTTTTATTTGTTAACAAGTTATTGTATAGTTACAAAAAAAAAAAAAAAAAAAAAAAAAAAAAAAAAAAAAAAAACTATAACTATACTTTGAAGACGTACTAAATTGTCTTCAAAGTAACATGATTGAATAGAGCCCACCTATTTTTGTCATGGTCGTAAGGGTGCTCAAAGAATAAAAGAGACAACAAACTTTTTTATCTCGTAAATTAGTTTTTAATTAAAATAGCATGCATAGTGTAAGGCTATTTTCAATATGTTATTTTGATAGACTGGTTATTTATGTATAATTAGGTATAAAAGTTATTAATTTTGTTTGATAATTAACAGAGATATAAATTATTTAATGACACGCTGTACAAACTGATAAACCCTCTGGCACTGGCACAGAGCAACTTTGAAAATTTCTCTGGCACTAAAAGGGTTAAGATTTCTCTTCCATTACAAAATACTTTTGCTGAAGATATATTCCTTGCAATCTGTTATAAATAATAAATATAATTGAAAAAAAGTATTATTTACAAATTTGGTAAAAATTGAATAACTAGTAATATAAGTTAAAGAGGAATGAGGCAGCTATCTATCTGATTTTGTCCATATTAAAAACAATCAGTAACCATTATCTTCCTTTGTACCCTAGATGTGTACGCATGCCAATAGCAACCCCCATTGTGTGGAGTCAGTGTTATGTGATTCACATGCATTTTTTTGTAAAATCAGTAAAATACTAATTAAACTTATATTTCATTAAGTATTTGTTGTTTTTTTTCAAGAGATGAATTCAAGTTTGATTAAGCCCTATCTCTCCTCTTATATTACATAGACATTGTGTTGATTTGAGTTAGTTTCATAAAAGGCCTCACTCAACATACCTGGCTCATATGACAGGTGCAGCTCTATACACTCATGGAAAAGCCAGAAGGAATAGATTAAAGATAATAAATTATTTACTGGTTTGATTACCTTGTTATCAAGAGATCTTATTGTCCTTATGTTAGGCTACCGGTTTCGATCCTGCCTTGGGATCTTCCTCAGGTGACGTCAAGAATGACACACACTAAGATGAATACATGTACTGGCCAAAATACTTAAGTGTAAATGCATAAATACATATATTTACACTGATGTCTTTTGGCCAATACGTTTATTCATCTTAGTGTGCGTTAAAAGATAGATGTATTTAACTTTAAACAAAATGTAAAACTTATTTAACATGAAAATATCAACTTGGAACCTTTATCCATGTGAAAGGTAATAGAATGGTTGTTACTTTCAATATAAAATGGAATCAGACTTTATTTCATTTTATTCTGAGGAGAAAGCCTCGAAAATTAAAGTCAGTAATGAGCAATAAAATAAATGTAGGTTACATATTAAAAATATCCAGTTAGAAAAAAAAAAATGCCAACAAATTCGTTCTCTGCACATTGCACGGTAAATAAAACCAGTTTGGCCTTCCTCTTTAAACTTTGCAAATTGACTTGTTTAATCTCTTTTTTCCCTCTCAAACTCACATCAATACATTTAGTTCGGAGATAATATAATTTATATATTTTATTAGTTTAAGTTTTCTATTAATTCACCTCAGTATTTTAATTGTAACACAGCTGCTCTTTAAAAGCTCTTTGTAGTTAGAAGTTATAAGCTCGAGTTTATGCACAGGCCATTTGTGCGCACGTAAACTCATTTCCACTTATGAATATCTGACATTGTTAATAAGCATAAGTTGTATGGTTTTCTGGTATTCTATAGCAATTTAATGTATCTATTTCTATTCTAAGCTGCAATAAAATGTTCACTGTTTTGCTTTATGTTATAACATTGATTTTATTATACATAGAAGATAGTTCCATCCAATGTTAAATTTTGAGGCACGGAATTTGGGAGCGACCGTGCTGCAACCTGTCGTCAATCAAGTTAAAGAGGTCGAAATTGCCTCCAGTTTCGACTGTTCGGTTGCACAACCTGGGAGCAGTAAAGGAAACTAATCACTCCCTCCCATTCTCTCATTCTCTCTTGTTTCTTTTAAGACGCTCGTCCGGACTGTCGCCACTGCACCTGTCTACTGTCGGCGATTGGCCTTGATAGTGGGTCAAAGTGGGATATTATTCCTTGCTGTGCTATGTCTTGCACGGAAAGAAATCGCAATCTTTTATTTAGGCCCTAAGGGTTTGTGAATATGAAAAATGTTAGGGGACATTTTTTTTGTTATTTTATCAATGTAAATAACAGTGTTTTACAGATGTTTAGTTAAAACATTATGCATTATCTAAAATGATGTAAATACTACGTATTGTAAGTTTATTGATATTTTAAGTAATTGTATATTTAGAAGGAGCAAGAAAAATGGTGGTAGTTCTAAATTGTTAAAGGCTAAGTTGTTAAGTCCCTGAATAACACCAACATTTTATATAAGCACATACCAAACATTTTATATAAATTTGAGAGACGTAAAAAATTATATAAAATTTATACGAAAAGACCATATAACCATACCATACGAAACCATACGAAAAGACCATAAGCTTTTAAAAAGTAAAATATTAACTGGCTCTGACCAAATTAATGTACATTTACTGAAAAATATAATTGACGAGATTGCACCAGTTTTAGTTCACTTAATAAACAGTAGTTTTATCAAAGGCATTTTTCCTGAGAGCCTGAAGTTAAGTTCAGTGGTACCTATTTTGAAGGACAATAACTCTATAAACTAGATAACATAATAACTATCAGCGTGTTATCTGTATTCTCTAAGGGTTTTGAAAAAAACAAATATTAAAAGACTCCATAGTTATTTATCTAAATTAAATTTTCTTAATCCACGTCAATTCGGTTTTATCAAAGGAAAGTCATCTGAGGATGCGTTATTAGAAGTATCAGAAATCATTTATAACAATTTAATTATTCATTAACTTATCATCTGTCATATAGTTCACATTTAATACTAGAATTAACCCTTTATATTATTGAAATCATTATTAATTTTTATCAAGTAATTAAAGCTTCTTGTCAATATTGCATTGTATAATTATTGTTGTATTTTTAACTATAAATGAATTTTCCTTTTTGTTTAAAAGTAAATTGAACTATTTGTCATAAATACCACAATATTAAAATCTGCTTCCGGGTCACGCCGTGGACAGTGAAATATGTGTGGTAGGCCTACCGAAAGTTTTAATATTCGTTGTTTTCCTCGTGTGTGAAGTGTGTTTGTTAAGTTTTAATTAATTTGTGACGCGTCCCACTTGGACTTATTTTTTTTCTTTGTATTATTGTTTTATTTGCATCTTCCTGAAGATGCCGTCCGTATTCACGGCGAAACATGTAGTTGTTATCACCATCACACGCTGTGAACTGTTTGACGGAAGGTAAAGTAAACCTATTTTAGTCTATAGGTCATGTTTCCAAGATGACAAAATCAGGATTTCATTTTTCTGTAACAACTAAAGTGTGACAATATCTGAATTGATTTTGGGCTTGAGTTGGATAAAAAAAAAAAAACAATAAAATGGAAATATTTGTATAAATATTTATTATTTTGGTGTACGGTACTAGACTAACAATCATCGCATATCCTTTGTTTTTCCTGTAACGTTTTTAGTACAGCTCGCACGTTTTGTTATTGGACCCTCTCTTACCTCTCATTAGTGATTTAAATTATCACCGTAATACTATATCCTAATTAATCTAATGTGTAGCTAAATAAGTGTAAATAATATAAGTTGTTTGACTTTTAGTCATCTTTTTAACCGCAGATGTTTAATATAAGTATGTTTGCCATTCATTTAAATGTTACTATTAAATTACAATAATTTTTAAACATGTATAGCCTAGATATTACTCCCCACAGTTCTAGAGTTGAAGTGTTTGGTTAGGTCCCTGTTCTTCTACTTAGGATTAATTTATCTAATTTGAAAGTGTATGATTATCATTAATACGATATATATAATTGTTCAAAATAAGCGCAAACCCCAAATTTACGTATTATTTTTTAACTATATTATTGTTTATTTGTAATAGTTATTTGTTTATATAGTTTTGTTAGTTCTTGGCATTGTTTGTTCTGTTCATTCTCAGTTGTGTAAATCAGTGTCATATTCGAATTGTTATAATTAAAAACACCACAGAGTGCGGCTATAGTTAATTTTGTTATTATTTAGACTGTGGTTACTTAAAATTAGTTATTTCTTGTGTTATTGCTGCTCACGCTACTTGTGAAGTGTTACCAGTGTAATTCCAGAGTGTTTTCCAGAGAAATTGAAAATATAAATAAATTGCAGTTTATCCATACTTTCACATCTAGTAAAATAATAGTATGAAAAACAGATGTGTTAACTTTAATTATATTCGCCTTAAACATACGTTTTACAATGGTCTGATTCAATCAATGTTATAAATTGGTATTTTTTAAAGGGGGACATAAAAAAATTTACAATTATTTCACAACCTGATTAAAATAATGAAAATTGAATCTAAATAATCATAAGTCTAGTTATATTCTATCGCGATAATATTTCCTAACCAATTGCAATTGACATTGAGATTGTTTTTCTCAAGAAGTAATAATAGAGTCACAACTCTTCATGATTCCGAAAAAAATAAAAACTGACCATTCACCAAACAATGAAATATTTTACAAACAATCATGCAATTACTTGGAACCAAATAATATGTTAATGTTAGAGGCAGTAATAATAAAACATGTATATAATAAAATTAAAAATAATGCTATTTTAAATTAAATGTCTATACACAGATTGTCTGAATTAGGCCATAAGATGAAAGCTATTTTTATCTTGTATAGAAGTAAATTAGTGGTTTTGTTATGATTTGTTCTAACCCTATCATGCAATTTGAATCTCATTTGGGTTTTATATTTTGCCCAGTATTATTCTATATAAATATCATAGGCCTCTTTCAATATTTATTTTGTCAAAGAAATAAATAATGTCACATTTTTTAATATTTCACTATAGGCTATTATATATTCCTGGAATATATGCAGATTAATTTCATAATTAAAAGGAGAGTCATTGATTGGATTTGAAAACAATTTTATTTATTTATTTATTCATAAGACACCGATCGTCAAGATATGGGCGAATATAGATTTCGATTGAGTGTGATGAGTGTAGATGTGCGAATGTAGTCATTGTTACAAACTAAGGCCGACTATTCCTTAGAAAGTGTCATTAATTAATAGCCCAATGACAAATGAACAGCCGGTGGTTATCAGCTGATCCTTCTCAAAATGTATTGACTCTGATTGCGATCGAACTGACAACCTTTAGCACATGAAGCTGGGATTTTTTATTTTTTAATCAATTACAGCATATGAAAAAACTAATGATTGAGTACAACAGTCGATTTAATCACCTAATCGATGGTTAAAATGCAATAAATAATGATTTTTCAGATGGGATATATAATATGAAAATGTTTACTTAAATCAGCAGTAATTATTTATCGCCAGCATTGCCGATAAGTTAGCGGTCTATTCAAGTGTGTCTATTTACAAATACACGGTGTGTTAATCATAAAAATCAATATGGTGTTTGAATTTATTCAGTTATAAATATTTCTTTATTCAATATGAATGTCACACTGAGTTTTACTGTAATAGTATCAACACAGTATTCTTTATTATTCGAAAGAGATGCAAGCAAATATAAAAACAGAGAACCCGGATAAACGTTGGCCATATGGAATAACGTAAACAATTATCTAAGCAGGACGTTGTTTGTGTGTGGGACCTGAGGAAGGAGAGGGCGGGGCGGCTGTCTGGAGAATGGGATAGTGGGTTAAGAGGAGGGAAGTGAGAGAGAGAGAGAGACGGAAGAGCGTGCAAGAGAGAGAGGAAATAGGGCTATGCGCAGCGCAGCGTGGGGCCTCAAAACAGTTTTGGGGCCTCGCCACAACTCTCCCATATGGATGGAGTATCTCTTTATATAGTAAAATCAATGGTTATAATCACTTACAGTGTTATAATTTGTTTTTGTTAAAATTGTGTTGTGGAATTAATATGATTTGATTTGGAAAAATATGTATATAAAAACTCGTATATGACCAACACTTTGTTTGAACCTGTCATAAAATATTTGTCGCCGGTATATAAAAATAAACTTTGTGTAGATTTATACTTGCTTTGATTTAATTAAAATTCAAAACAGACATTGAAACAGGTAGCTGATTTCATATAATAACCAAAAACATGTTTATTTTATTATAAAAAGAAATTGGTAGCCTTGCAATTTTTGGACTATATTAATTTTTATTGTTTTAGATCCAAAGAAGAGGATGCGAGGTGGGTTTAGCTACTTCGGACTCTTCACTCTCTTAGGTCTCACAGTCAAGTTGGGTCTCCATACCTTAAACTTTATTTGAATCACCAATATTGTTTTATATATTATCACCATCTTGTAGTAAAGGATAAGTAAGATTCTAAGGTTAGGGAATTATTAATAACTGTTTATTAATATATTCTCTGTACTACAATACCTGCCTTCAAGTTAGGCACAGTTGTTTATTTTGATAGACTATATTCATTTAGAAGTAAATAGAAGATCAAGTAAAAATATTTACAAAGCACAGAGCACAAAATATACAGACTAGGGTCAAAACTATCCGAAGTTGATGGGACCAGGCCCAATTTTTTGAAATATGGTTTGCCATTAAAACCTTGGTAATGGTTGATTTAGAGATTTAAAACAGAATAAATGTCCTGTGACTAGGATCAGCTTTCACTATTTATAGACTGACACTATTTATCTAATCAATTCCTCAAGACAGAAAAACTAACATCATACTGTGGTATGTATGTAACTTAAGTAAATTGTGTTAAATAATACAGTAACAGATTACACAGAATTATTTGTTAAAATTTACAAGTACTTAATCAATATATTTAATTGAATCAGAAATGAATAATGTGCGAAATATAAAATAATGAAACTTAGTTAAAAAAAGTTAAGGAAATAAGCCAGGGGAGTGTGTTGTCAGTCAAAGCCAAGGTGTATATGTGGAATAATCTCTTATGCAGTCTGGTTGCGTTGCTGATGCACAATAACAGAGCTTCGCCCATCATATCTGTCTTGCAGTATCCTTTTAACGATAAACCTTTTATATTCAGATGCCATGCTTGTCATGCTGTGGTAATATATAAAATAATTCAGAAAAGTTTTAGTTTATTAACTTTTCATATATACCATTAACAATTGGTTAAACAAAATTTTCTGATAATGTAATTTGGATACTAAAACTTAGGATAGTCACATTCCGGATGAAAAATCCCCAGTTTATTACATTATAAAATGAATCCTTTGTATCATATTTGCTAGATAATAGGTATGTGTGTTGGGATTGTTTAAAAGGAAATCAAAAAAACTTATTTGGAAGGCAAGTCAATAATCAAATTCATATTACAAAATTGCTTTAATACCTCAGAAATTCTTTTGGTGGATTGGAAAGAATTAAGAAAAGTGGCTGTGGCATCAAAACTTTCTATATTCTCCTGATTTATATTAAGTTGACATATCTTTCCATATAAGTTTACTGAATTTCTATTCTTTTTGTTATGTATTAAATTCTGTATATTGTTGTATATAGTCTAATGTAGTTTGTGTAATTTATCGCATTTATACAATTATATGAAATTAATTTTTTTCACTTACTATCCTTAATTTTGTTGTTTACCTTCTCAACTTTTCCAAAGCAATTGATGGATTTTTCTACAAACAAGAACTAGCTAAAATAAATTAGGTTGAACACCTAAAATTCGGTAACTCTTTATAAACAAGCATGTAACACTGCATATACATGTTTAGCATGTAAATTAATGTGTTTAAGGCAAACTTAAATTAAATTTGTGTAAGTTCAAAGTGCACTTCCAACACCTCTTGGCCAAGGACATCTTAGTTTGAAACATATGAAACTAAGAAAACTATATCTATTATAATAGTAATGAGGGATGTGCGAGTAGCAGTTTTAGGATTCGAGTTGAGTTTTTAAACATAATTTCGAGTTCGAGTTTTTTTTTGAGTCGAGTATTTAACCCTTAATTTAAAAAAATGGAAACAGTGAAATTAAGTAAGCAGTACATTCTTAAGGTTTGAAAATTGTTTTAGAATCTATGAAATGATTGTATCAGTGATTAAATATAAATATTCATAAAGATATATATTAAATAAACTGTAAAATAATATGTGAAATATTTGTCATAACTTATAAAAAGGAGACCTAAAATAAATTCAGAGTAAAAATTTAAAATTAAAAAAAAATTGCAATATGGTGCTAAAAACAGTATATAATGGCCTTAACTCTACTGCGAACGTTGATCTATAAACTTTAATCAAATCAAACTGACAAACTTAAATTAATTTTCTTAATATATAAAGAGTACAGCAATAAACGTGGAAGTAGTCACTAAAATCTATTTTATTTTAATTATATTTCCCAGGTTCTTTGCATACTAATATTTACAAATTTAAAAAAGTTCACAAAAACTATTAATGCGTTAAGTTTTTGTTCAATTGAAAGTTAAACCTAATAATCCATAAAACAGTCGTTACACAATAATATGTTCTTTTCAGCTAACCTCAATTTCACCATTGACTACAATGTTTTGCTTCCACTAACAGAACAAAATAATTAATTGTCAATATAATATTAACTAGCGATAACAACTGCCGACAGGTTATGATTGTTTTCGTTTTCATCATACTATTTGCACTTCCATGTGTCAAATTGAATTGTCAAGATATGGGTGTTATTTAACGAAACAGGATAAATAACATGGTTTACAGCAAAGTAACCTGTTATAGATTTAACAGGTTACACGAAATACCCTGTTATTTTTATAACTTCCAGTCATAATGCATGATAAGGTTATAATGATCATATAACTGTAACGCATAGTGGTAATAGAGAGTAAATATAGCGCGTTGAGAAGTAAACGGAACTGTAACTGAACTACGAATGAAACTTAAAACTCTTGCATAAAGTTAAATTATGGATAACAGAACGAACTTTGAGCGGTAACTCTATAACATCAAGCAAAGCCGTAACGCCCGTAACTCATTATCGTAACGTAACATAAGGCATAACTTCAGCTTCATAACTTTTGGTAACTTGGAACATTAGCTAGACCAGCCGCAACGAATAACGAGGTTTTGAGCCGTTAAGTAACGTCAGGCCATAACAGAATAACTGTCTGGAACGTCAACGGCAACGCGTCGAGAGTAACAGGTTATAAAAATAATAGATTATTATAATACGTTACAAAAACATAATAGAATTACATAACAGGTTATCTAAAAAGTAACAGTAATTCCCATCTCTAGTGTAAACGTCAACAAAAACTCAAAACAAAATGGATAACACATCAAATCCACGGCTAGCAGTACATTTTATATTGGGACTCGTCGAGTCGGCGATGTACTAGTAGTAGCTACATTAATCGTTATTTTATTACTCACGGTGCCAGAACGAAACTGTTCCGGGCATTATATCTCAAATTATTATAGCTTTTCGTTTTTAATAGTTTACGTTCTATGCGTAGTTTCTGTTATAGATTGAACGTGATTTCATTAAATCTGTCCAAAATTGTCAGTTGGTTCAGTTAGAATAGTTTTATTCATGAACTTCTAACTATTCTAAAAGCCTGAAATAAATGCAACTTTAAATTTCATATGTTGGTAAAAGTTATGTAACGAAGTTTTGTAATGGTTCAATAACTGATTCTTTGTGATCAGTTACCACGTTTTATATGGATAACTAATGACGGCTATTTGGAACAGCTTATTTGGACGTGCCTTCTTTATAAATAACGAGAATACTTTTCGCTGTAATCGCCATCGCTGTACGATCGAGACTGGTGTGCATGAATCACAAATCTGAATTCATTGATGATCATACGATAAATAAACTTGTCTACATAAAATACTTATCTTTATAATCTATTATACGAATGGGACTTTTGTCTTGATTATAGCGTTTTACTCTCAAAGTCGATTTTTTCGAGTTTTTTAAAATCTCGAGTCGAGTTAGTTTTTTTAAAACTTGAACTCTAAGCTACATTTGAATCTGTATGCAATGTCCAAACACCATGCCTAAACCACAACACGGACTATGTTGAAAATGTGTATATTTATTATTTATTTTTTAACTGAGGAAAGTTATAAGTCCTCAGTTTTATTCGTATTGGACTGAAGGACACCACACTACTGGCCTTCCAAGTTTCTGTGTTAATCTTATGAAGTTATTTTATTTATGTAGGTTTGGGTAGTCAGCTTCTAATCAGCTGTTAAATAAAAACAAACAACATTGTTTGAATCAGGCCAGATGACATCATTGATTGTTTATATTAATATTTGAAAGCAGATGTACCGAAATAGGAAAATATAATTTAACTAATGCTGGATAGTCAGTAGCCGAGGTCATTTATATTAGTTGTTTGTCAAGATATCTTATCAAAAATTAGCAATCTCTTGAAAGCTATTATCATGTCTGTCTACTCAATGATAACTGCCCAGTGTGTCATTGATCGATCAATCGTCATGGAAAGTTTTATCTAGAATTCAAGTTTGCAACAAGGAAACCATGGAAAAACATTAGACTGAAGAAGGTTTTCTAAAAATGTTATACGAAATGAAGCGATTTTAGAGTGGGCTTTGAAAAACGTTATAATACAGGGTTGGGCTAAAGTCTGAAATATATTTATTAATTTTAAAACTATTGAAAGAAACGTAATGAAACTTTGTAGTTATGTACATGTCCTTGTACCAAACATTTAGACATATTTTACTCTTTTTTGTATGGCCAGGGGATGACCCACAAATGACATTAAAAAAATTTTAAATGTAACCCTACTTTGAGTTATACCTCATTTTAAATGTCTGTTTTTACTACACAAAAGTGCAAACCTGGTCAAGAGGATAAAACAGTCAGAAAAAGAATGCAATTTATTATAACTAATTCTTCTTAGTTGTATGGCTATTTATTAATCCCTGTTTGAGGTCCCTGTTGTTGATTGTTTACAATGGTAACACAAGACTGCGCTATAAAAATAATTACGTTATTTAAAAAAAGAATAAAAATTATTAAACCCTTTTTACAGTAGTACACTCTAAAAATAGTTTAAGAAAATTATCCTAATAGTTTGTTACATTTTTTTGTTAAAATGAATTAATTTCTCATATTCTGTCAGTTAAATTATAGCTGTAGGTAATAACTATCTTATCCTTGTTCTTAAGCCGTATTAGTTTTACAACATGAAATTTTTTGAGGCAATGTTTTCTGACTCTTTGAGGGTCTTCCTTTTGTCGTTAGGTTTGTACTTTTGTGTTGTACAAAAAAGATCTTTAAAATGAGTTATAACTCGAGGTAGGTTTATATTTAAAATTTTTAAGACTTCCTTTGTGGGTCATCCCCTGACTATGTGAAGAACAAGTGAAATATGTATAAATGTTTGTTATAGGGACAGCATATTAAAAATAATTAATATATTACAGACTTTGGCCTAACCCTATATACACAGATGAGCGGGCGTTATATATACACTTTTGATCGAATTGGATTTTTGTGGACATGCAGATTTTGTATCACAGAAATGGACTAAGGTAGGATTTTAAAAATTACTTTCCTAACGGGTAAACACCTGCAGGTACACTTCTTGCAGCCACAGCTTTAGGTCTCAGAATTGATTTCTGAGACCAATAATCATTGGTAAATATGCACTTCAAGTCCCCCTTATTCAGGAATCGGGAAGCTATCTTCAGTATCTAATCCCAGTAGTGAACGCTGGAACTATTAGAATCAGGACATGTACTCACCAGCACTCGTGACTCATGAGGGCCCACTCACAGATGTATATTAAGCCTGTTAATGTATATTTATAACTAACAAACAGAAAGAAAAGAAGTCGCTCATTTATAAATTTTACTTTCTCCTCACTAAGTGTTGATAAATGAAAACCTTTAACCCTAGGTATGCTATGCAAGGTTGGCATCTCTTACATAATACTTAATACCACATTACATTAATGCACCTTTAATATTAACAAGCACATTATATTAAATTTATGTTCAAATATGTAAATCATGTTCCCGCCTAAAACTGTAAATCAAAAGTTAATCATTCTTAAAACAAAAAAAATTACAGAAAATTACACATTACATGATTTTAGAAAATATTGGAAAGGTAAGTTAGATCAAACAAGTTGTTCCCCTTTTATATGTTGCTCAACTGCACTTGTTGGAGCTGCATCAATATAGTCTACGGTGTCTAAATCACTGTTGACATGACCAACAAGGGCAACCTCCATCACAAATATATCCAGGTTGTATTAATTTTAAAATTTCCATTATGTAATATTTTGTTTCTCAACATATTTCGTTGGATGTTAGCAATGTAAAGGCTCTATTTCTGAACGTCAAGTACAGATGACGGTATCTTAATAAAATTTTAAGACATTATAATTGTCAATGACAGTCTTAAATTTTTAGCTCTACCATTGAGAATATGTGATGATCTCTCGGCCAGGATTTAAGTATTTTCTTTAGAGCTCACCATGTTAATTTCTTAAAGTCTGCGGGAAGATGGTTTTAGAGCTTCGTACCTATGTTTATTGATTTTTTTTTCATATCGTAACGTTTTTAGTCTACTACAAAAAATAAAAATACAATTTATTCTGATTTACTTCTAAAATATCAGTTTTTAATATTGCCATTATTGCAAGCTGGCAAATCATTGATATTTTGATATATTTGTAAGCAAAATACCACACAGTAATGCATCAAGTGATCTCCAAAACTATCCATTCCTAAATGGTACGACTCCTTAAAATCCCTATCTCCTCCATGAAAATAGGAATTTAGGTATCATTTGTCCAATATTTTCTCCAACCTTGATAGAACTTTAACAAAGCTGACTGGGAGGCTTGAAGATGATTATGATCGTTTCACAAGCCTTGTTGTGTCCATTTCTAGGGTGTGTGTGCCTATGGGCTTCTGAAAGAAATACATTTGCGAAAGGAGCAGAGAATGTGAGAATCTAAGCAAGGTGTTTAAGAATACTGAATACTTTGATACAGCTGGTTCCTTGCAGTACTCTCTCGATGATGATAAAAAACCCAAATTTTACCCACAGCATCAGGCAAGTAACTTTCCTCTGGTAAGCCTCATGGAAATAGTGGTGGGTAGCATCCAAGAGCTATGGACATAGCAAAATGTATTATTGTCACATTGAAGTCAATCACCCACTTTATGATGAAAAATATACAGAGAGAGTGAGATCAGGAGAAGCTTACAGGCACTGTTAGATTTTTCAAAGCCTTTCACTCTCCAAGACTCAAATGAGGTAGCACAGCTCTGCAAGGCAGCCGGACTGGATGACATTTTTACAGAACTTCTAACAAATACCAGTACGAAAGTGAAACATTGGCATCTGGCAATCTTTAATTCCACATTGTCAAGTGGTAATATGCCCAAAGATTTAAAAAAATCTAAAATAAAAGCGGTTTTTGACTAGGTAAAGAACCAGACCATTGAGAGCTTCCCCTCAATAGCTCTTTTAAGTGTCTGCTATTAGTTGCTAGAGAGGCTGATTTGCAACTGAATATCACATATTCTTAGTGACAGCCTGTTGAACAAGCTGATTCAGACCTGGTTGAAATTATTGTGACCAGATTCTTTGTTTGATAATTTTTATTGGGGTTGAGAAAAAAAGAAAAAAAACCAGTAGCATTTGCAGATCTTTCAGCAACCCTATGATGCAGTCAAGGGCCTGTCACTTGAATTTATAGCCTAATTTCATGTTCTTGACAGTTTCAATTTCTGGGTTCCACCCTCAGCATCAGGTTAATTAAAGTTTGCCAGTGTCAAAGTTCTAGCTCCTCTTTTATTCAATTTATATACTGCCTACTTTCCCACCACAGAGTCCAGAAAGTTCATTTATGCAGATGATATTACTCTCACAATCAACATGAGGACACTTACACTTGATTTAGTTATACTCAATAATTATTTTAAAATCTGGAAGTTAAGCCCTCAAAGACAGAAGTAACCTGCTTTCACTTGAGTAATAGACTAGCTAATCAAAAATTGAAAATAATTTTGATAATGTTTGGCTTAAACTTAATACGCACCCACAGTACTTGGGAGTAAGTTTAGATTAATATTTCGGTTTTAAAAGGAAACCTACAGAAAACATCAGTTAAAGTGAGAACCAGAACTAATATTGTACAGCAGTTTGCTAGATCATCGTGGTGAGCCAACTCACAAGTCTTACATACTAGAGCAGGGGTCGGCAACTATATTTGGGTGGGGTCCAGACATATTTCAAAATAAGTTTGGGGAGGTCCAGGAAAAACTAAACTAAACTTCGTTATACGCCTCCATCAAATTAATCAAATCAAATTAACGCTCAAATCAATCTATTGATTATAGAATATATAAGTTTGGGTTTTGACTATCATAGATAAATAATAATAATGTTCATAGAAGAGTAACAAATTAAATAACAACAAATAAAAATATTCAAAACATTGCAATATCTGATTGTAAAAATGAACTAAAAACCTAACATAACCTAAATAAGCAGCTCTACTAGATTTACCTCTTTCAGAGTGTCACTAAGTTTCCCACAAAGAGCTACCTGGTTTGTTATGCATTGCTAAGATAGTAGTTACGCATTCTTTTCTTTGATTCACTTTGTAAGCTTCCTTTCTTTGCCGACCATAGCCCATCAGTTGGCCTACCATAAAATGGTTTCTTTACCCCATCAGTTGGCAGAGACACCATTTTATCGTAACTAATGTTTGATTTGTCATGAAGTCATCAACAGTCAGTCTGGAATAAATTTTCTCTAAGAGTCTGGCCTGACTGCAAGCAATTCTTCCATTAATATTTTATTTTCAATATCATAAAACCTCAACAAAATAGACATTTGTTCGTCGTCAACAATATAACATGATTCATCAAGTGCTGTGGCGTAGCAAGGCGCCTTTTGTAGAAGTTCTAGCAAACTCCTTTTATTGTCTCCAGCCAATACTTCGGTTCTTCTTGTATTGCTTTTAGCCGACGATGGAATACCTTGAAATGCACCAAAACGTCCTTTTAATCTTCAAAAAGTGCTGCGACCACTCCTATCATATATTCTTTTACTATCTAAGAGTCAGAAAATGGCTTCTGGTAATTATTGAGCGTCCAACATACATGAAAAGCTGCGTTTGCAGATTTTCCTAGCTCGCTTATACTTCGAACTAGTATGGATGTAACATTCTTCAAGCTCGTTTCTTGCTGGATATATAATTTAATGTTATAAGATGTAACAAACACTCCAGTAAATAGTTTTTTAATTTTGTTAAGCCTTTCGGTAACAAAGTTACCATCTTCAGACATACAAAGGTAACAAAGTATGTGTGTCTGAAAAAGGCCTAACGAAATTTAAAAATTATTTACTGGAGTGTTTGTTTCATCTTATAACATTAAGTAGTATAAGATGTGCTTTTTTTGTAAAAAGCCTGATGTTACTTGAAACTTTCTTGGCGAGTTTCACTTCCCAGACGAAAATTTGGATGAAACTGCTTATGGATCGTTTCACGCCTTTTTAAATTAGTACTTTTAATAAGAGCGATAGTTTTATTGCATATTAGGCAAACTGGAACAGCGCTAGGTATATCAAGAAGCGTAAAACAATACTGTTTAGGTCATTCAGTCAAAACATTTATATTTTCACTATCAACTTTACGCTTTTTATGATCCATATCGATAAAAAATAAAAATCAGGAGCAGCGACAATAATTACTAAATAGTTTGATGTACAGTACTAATGAGGCTGGGCAAGCTAAGCTGGGGTGGTGTTGCCAACTCGACGGTGACAATCAAACTTAGGAAAAGGCTTTTTAAAATTATATTTATAATTTATGTGATTGAGATATTAAAATATTTTTAGCGGTCCAGTCTTTGACCTTCCGCGGTCCGGACATGGACCGCGGTCCGCCAGTTGCCGACCGCTGTACTAGAGCTTTGTCTCTGGTTTATGCCACTGCTCAATATTGTTCTCCTGTGTGGCTTAGCAGTGCACATGGAACTACAATGTAAGAGGGTTGTGGTAATATTTTACTCCTGTGTGGCTTAGCAGTGCACATGGAACTACAGTGTAACGGGGTTGTAGTAACATTGTACTCCTGTGTGGCTTAGCAGTGCATATGGAACTACAATGTAACAGGGTTGTGGTAATATTGTACTCCTGTGTGGCTTAGCAGTGCACATGGAACTACAATGTAACAGGGTTGTGGTAATATTGTACTCCTGTGTGGCTTAGCAGTGCACATGGAACTACAGTGTAACGGGGTTGTGGTAACATTGTACTCCTGTGTGGCTTAGCAGTGCACATGGAACTACAGTGTAACGGGGTTGTGGTAACATTGTACTCCTGTGTGGCTTAGCAGTGCATATGGAACTACAGTGTAACGGGGTTGTGGTAACATTGTACTCCTGTGTGGCTTAGCAGTGCATATGGAACTACAATGTAACAGGGTTGTGGTAATATTGTTCTCCTGTGTGGCTTAGCAGTGCACATGGAACTACAATGTAACAGGGTTGTGGTAATATTGTTCTCCTGTGTGGCTTAGCAGTGCACATGGAACTACAATGTAACAGGGTTGTGGTAATATTGTTCTCCTGTGTGGCTTAGCAGTGCACATGGAACTACAGTGTAACGGGGTTGTGGTAATATTGTTCTCCTGTGTGGCTTAGCAGTGCACATGGAACTACAGTGTAACAGGGTTGTGGTAATATTGTTCTCCTGTGTGGCTTAGCAGTGCACATGGAACTACAATGTAACAGGGTTGTGGTAATATTGTTCTCCTGTGTGGCTTAGCAGTGCATATGGAACTACAGTGTAACAGGGTTGTGGTAATATTGTTCTCCTGTGTGGCTTAGCAGTGCATATGGAACTACAGTGTAACGGGGTTGTGGTAATATTGTTCTCCTGTGTGGCTTAGCAGTGCACATGGAACTACAGTGTAACAGGGTTGTGGTAATATTGTTCTCCTGTGTGGCTTAGCAGTGCACATGGAACTACAATGTAACAGGGTTGTGGTAATATTGTTCTCCTGTGTGGCTTAGCAGTGCACATGGAACTACAATGTAACAGGGTTGTGGTAATATTGTTCTCCTGTGTGGCTTAGCAGTGCATATGGAACTACAGTGTAACGGGGTTGTGGTAATATTGTTCTCCTGTGTGGCTTAGCAGTGCACATGGAACTACAGTGTAACAGGGTTGTGGTAATATTGTTCTCCTGTGTGGCTTAGCAGTGCACATGGAACTACAGTGTAACAGGGTTGTGGTAATATTGTTCTCCTGTGTGCTTAGCAGTGCACATGGAACTACAGTGTAACAGGGTTGTGGTAATATTGTTCTCCTGTGTGGCTTAGCAGTGCACATGGAACTACAGTGTAACAGGGTTGTGGTAATATTGTTCTCCTGTGTGCCTTAGCAGTGCACATGGAACTACAGTGTAACAGGGTTGTGGTAATATTGTTCTCCTGTGTGGCTTAGCAGTGCACATGGAACTACAGTGTAACAGGGTTGTGGTAATATTGTTCTCCTGTGTGCCTTAGCAGTGCACATGGAACTACAGTGTAACAGGGTTGTGGTAATATTGTTCTCCTGTGTGCCTTAGCAGTGCACATGGAACTACAGTGTAACGGGGTTGTGGTAATATTGTTCTCCTGTGTGGCTTAGCAGTGCACATGGAACTACAGTGTAACGGGGTTGTGGTAACATTGTTCTCCTGTGTGGCTTAGCAGTGCACATGGAACTACAGTGTAACAGGGTTGTGGTAACATTGTTCTCCTGTGTGGCTTAGCAGTGCACATGGAACTACAGTGTAACAGGGTTGTGGTAATATTGTTCTCCTGTGTGGCTTAGCAGTGCACATGGAACTACAGTGTAACAGGGTTGTGGGTAATATTGTTCTCCTGTGTGGCTTAGCAGTGCACATGGAACTACAGTGTAACAGGGTTGTGGTAATATTGTTCTCCTGTGTGGCTTAGCAGTGCACATGGAACTACAGTGTAACAGGGTTGTGGTAATATTGTTCTCCTGTGTGGCTTAGCAGTGCACATGGAACTACAGTGTAACAGGGTTGTGGTAATATTGTTCTCCTGTGTGGCTTAGCAGTGCACATGGAACTACAGTGTAACAGGGTTGTGGTAATATTGTTCTCCTGTGTGGCTTAGCAGTGCACATGGAGCTACAATGTAACAGGGTTGTGGTAATATTGTTCTCCTGTGTGGCTTAGCAGTGCACATGGAACTACAGTGTAACAGGGTTGTGGTAATATTGTTCTCCTGTGTGCCTTAGCAGTGCACATGGAACTACAATGTAACAGGGTTGTGGTAATATTGTTCTCCTGTGTGGCTTAGCAGTGCACATGGAACTACAGTGTAACAGGGTTGTGGTAATATTGTTCTCCTGTGTGGCTTAGCAGTGCACATGGAACTACAATGTAACAGGGTTGTGGTAATATTGTTCTCCTGTGTGGCTTAGCAGTGCACATGGAACTACAATGTAACAGGGTTGTGGTAATATTGTTCTCCTGTGTGGCTTAGCAGTGCACATGGAACTACAGTGTAACGGGGTTGTGGTAACATTGTACTCCTGTGTGGCTTAGCAGTGCACATGGAACTACAGTGTAACGGGGTTGTGGTAACATTGTACTCCTGTGTGGCTTAGCAGTGCATATGGAACTACAGTGTAACGGGGTTGTGGTAATCTTTAAAATGACAAATTTTACAAAATCCTCACTTATTGCATGTTAAAACTTTGCTGTGCCATCAATAAAATATAGTAAATCCACCAAATATTCTGTTGTATTCCATTTCATATTCTCTGTTCATGAATTTACTGGAGCATTTCATAGCGTGCATCACAAATGTCTGAACTCCAATATCAGAGGGCTATGTTGCAAGAGTTTTCTTGTGTTTTTACATATCTATATAATTTTATGTTTTCAAATTTGGAATTTCTGCATATTTGTAGGTCAAGATGCTAATTTGTTAATTTATATAACTCATACATATTTGAAATGAAAGAAACTTAAAAAGGTTGTATGTAATGTGATAACTTTAAACAACTTTGTGCAAAATCAACTTGTTTAGTATGTTCTACTGAAAATAATAAAACATCTGCGTTTATTTCATTAAAAAATCCTATCATAACAAGTTTAAGAAAAATAATAAAATTGAAAACATGTTAGTGATTTTTATAAAGGACAACAGGCTGCAATGTCCATCCATATGATACTACTCTCATTAGGAAAACAGAAGTCTGAGTACCTGACGTACTATCAAAATCTAACACTTATCTTCCATCTTCAATTCATTCACCCCCTGTTTAATATCATTTAATAGATTCAGATCTTCATTTGCTTCATATGTGCATGGTGTATCTGTTATATCATCTTTCTCTTCTTTGATTTAATTTTCTTTCTTCACAACTATAGGCGTTTCTTCCTTTATTTGACCTGATGTTGACGGGAGGTTCGGTTGAACAGAGTCAGTCAACCAAGTACGCTTCAGTTTTATAGGCTTTGTGGTGATTGGAGTTGGTTCCTCTGAAACAATACTCAAACTAAATAAATGTCAACTGTGTATTTTAAATAGGCCTATAATCTGTATATTTAATTCCAAATATATAGATTTTCCCTGAATCGGTCCCACACAATGTTTCGAGCTAGGAAGAAGATAAGATAGCTTGAATAATTCATTTTAAAGCTGAAGAGCCAAGGAAGGTGGTAAGAAACTTTAATTACATTTAATTAGAAATATACACAATAATTTTTGCTCTGCAATATTGGATCTAAAAGATCCAATGATTTTTTTACCATTACAATTTTATTATTAACACATATAACAGCTGTTTATAATTTTATACTGTATAAACATAATGCATTTTTAGTGTGGGTTTGAAATGGTCTGATTTGTTACGTATTAAAAAACAGCTGTTAAAGAAAAATAATTCTTAATGTTTGTTCTGTTGCTTTTAATAATCTTCCCACCCTTAATGAAGTCACAGACGGAGGCTGAAGACTGAGGTGACATGAGCGTATCTAGCAGGCCCGTAGCTAGGCTGGGGCAACCGGGGCATTGCCCCGGGGCCCCCGGCCAGGGGGGGCCCCCAAATGAAGATGGAAAAATTGAAAATGAAATTAAAGTTTATGTGAAATTTATTGATTACTGTAGGGATATTTCATCGAATCATCAAAATGTCTTTATAAAAAATATTTAAATAGCTTTTCAATATAAAATAATGGACAGATATTGTTCTCACAGAGATTTCGTAACAAAAATAGACAGACTATCAATCAGCCTGTCAGTTGTCACGCAATTAAAGAAGTGCAGTTTGCACTTTTAGTTCACCTTACTCCCCCATCCCCAACAGTAATAAACTCGTCCTGACGTCGACGTGACGTAGACGGCTCCGTCTGCCGACTGCCTCTGCCACAGCTGACAGACGACAGTGAGAGTGACTACGACTAGTGACAGACAGCCCGGATAAGGTTATGTTATGTTGATGGTAAACTAACACCAAAAACTGACGTTTTGGCGTTCGCGTCCGTTACTCGTTTGTTACTGTGTTATACAATTTGTATTCTTATTCTTGTATTTGTTAAAATGAAAAGAAGCTATCAAAGTGGGGCAAAGAAAAGGCAAGACAAGAAGAAAAGAGAAGAGGATGCTTCAAAGTGTTCTTCCACCCTATCTGCTTGGTTAAGTCCTACTACTAGTACTACTACAACTAAAAGTACTAATGTCACATCTACATCTAGTACTGAAACTAGACTAATAATTGGTGAGTGGTTTGAATTTAGATACGGTATTTAGGCCTAATTAATTAGCTTGGCCAATAACTATATAATTAATATCTTAAAATTTAACTATGTTAAAATTAACTGTGTTAAAATTTAACTAGAGTTTGAGTGTTTGATTGAGTTTAGACCACTGTGTCTGACTCAGACTGCAATCTATTCTAATCTAATAAGCAATGTTTGTTTGTGAATTTATCACTAGTCATATATAGGCTACATATTACCTACTATTGTGTAGTGGTAATTTAATTTTTTATGTGACTTTTATGATTCCTTTGGTTTCTACTTCTTTCTGTGTAGGTATTTTATTTGTTTATACATGCACAGCAGCACAGCATGAATATCTATCATAGTAATTTTATATCTTTCTGTGATAATATGATGTAAAAAATGCACCACACTCGCTTGCACATTCATTATTTATGAGGCCATGTATCTACTCTACTGTATAGGTACATCAGCATCAGCTAGGCTGAGCTAGGCTATGTACTAAAATTGGGCTCGGCAGATTTAGTCCTAATAGTATGTTTTTCCAATGCAGGTGAAAGAGGTTTTGTTATATCTTTACAATGTTATTAAAATTGGCTTTAAATTATATGTTATATGTAACTAAATGATATTTTGACTTGCTATTTTTTATTGCAGCCTCAGTCCCAGGAAATGAGATTGAAAAGGAAGTTACAGCTCAAGATAACGCTGAAGAAAGTATTGATGAAGAAGTAACATGCCTAGGGCTAGGGCATCAACAAGAAAATTGTGCCAAACCTCCAACAAGTCCTACGTCAAGCAGTGAACTGATCGGCGTAAATGATCAAGTAAGTAGACATGCCAAGTACAGAATACTTATATTATATTTTTCAACATAACAACATATGCTGTTTTATCGCCCTAAACATGGAATATTTACGATAAAATATTCCATGGTTACATGGAAGTAAACAGTATTACTTCCATGTAAACATGGAATTACAGTAAGTCCCTATTGTTATGATCATGTTTGTAAGAAAAAAATACTAATGCATTGCAATCTACTTACAGGTGGAATGTAGCCGGACGAATAAAATTAATGAAACTTGTTTAAACACCGGAGAACCCCATTTTCCAGACCAGATCATCGATCCAGAGGTGAAAAAACGAATTATTGAATTAGGACCCTATCAACCAGTTGGCCCATTTCCATATGATGGAAAACAAGGTAGGTCCTTTTCAGACAATTATTTTACCCTGAAGTCAAAGTCTGGGCTCAAACTGAAAAGAACTTGGTTGTGCTATTCGTCCAAATTGGATTGTGTTTATTGCCAACCTTGCTGGTTGTTTCCCCAGAAAGGACCTGTAGGAGGATGGGATTCAGGATTAAGGGACTGGAAACATTTGTCTGATCGCATAAAGACACATGAGAATTCACAGCACCATGCTGATTCCTGCTTGGTTTATGAGCAATGGCGACGTCATGGCTCAATAGACGATGCACTAGAAAAAGGTTTGAAGGAGGAGCGGAATTTTTGGAGGAAAGTTTTGAAGAGGGTCTTAGATGTCTCCCTTATGTTGGCAACATGCAACCTTCCTTTTCGTGGAGACAGTTGGCATATCACTGATAGAAATAAAGGTAATTTTCTATCATTGATTGAATTGCTGTCAAAATATGACACTATCCTAGAAGATCTAATTACAAGGCCTAGTGGTACTGTTAATTATCTCAGTCCAACAATTCAGAATGAAATTATTTCTCTGATGGCTAGTGAAGTGCTTAGTGGAATTAAAGAAGAGCTTTCGAGTGCGCCTTTTTTCTCCATAATTTACGACACAACACAAGATGTAAGTAAAGTAGATCAGCTAAGCGAAGTTTTTCGCTATGTAAAGATTGACCATGACCAACTCGGAAAACCTTGTGAGTTGAGAATTTGTGAAACGTTTACATCTTTCACAGCAGTTACTGACCAAACCGCTTCGGGGCTAGAAGACGTCATCATAAAATCAATTTCAGAAAAAGGCCTTGACATAACAAAATGCAGAGGACAAGGATACGATGGTGCATCGGTCATGAGTGGTGTGTATAATGGAGTACAAAAGAGAATCCAAGAACTTGCACCCCATGCCTATTTCATTCACTGTGCCAGCCATAATTTGAATCTGGTTCTTAAAGATGCCGTTGAATGCAATCGAGAAATAGCACAATTTTTTGAGACGGTGCAAAATTTTTACAGTTTTTTTGGCCACAGCATTGTTCGGTGGCAAGAACTAAAAGTCGTTTCTGGTTGTACAGAGAATCCGAAGGCTCCTGGTCCTAAAGACAAGGTAACATTAAAGACTTTAAACCCTACACGTTGGGCAGGGAGATATGAAGCTGTGTACGCTTTAAAGGAAAGGTTCGGTGATGTAATGAAAGCCTTAAATAAAATAATTTTGACAAGCAAAAAGCCAAAGGAAAGGAATGAAGCTGAGGGGCTCAAAAAAAGGTTAGAATCTTTTAGTTTTGTTTTGGTCTTGACTGTCCAGTGCAAAGTATTAGGGGAAATAAACATTGCCTCAAAATCCTTGCAAACGGAATCTATTGATTTAATGACAGCGTACGATCTCCTAGGCAATGCTTTATTGAAAGTAACCGAACTTCGTTGGTCCTTTGAAGAAGTCTGTAGTGAAGCAGAAGAAGTATGTTCAAAATGGGGGATTACGATTACCCATGAATTTATTAGCCAACGTGCAAGAAAGGTAAAAAAGCACTTTGATGAACTTTGTGAAGACCAAAGACTGACAGATCCTAAAAGCAATTTCAGAGTGACAATATTCTTCCCAATGGTTGATACTATAGTGTCACAAATTGACAACCGTTTTAAAGGCATGAAGCAAGTGATTGATGCCTATAAAATTGTTCACCCTTCTTTCCTGGCCTCATGTTCAGATGAAGAACTGCGTTGTGAAGCTGATAATTTTGTAAGCAGATTTTCAGATGATGTAACGCCATTGTTCAAAGCTCAGATTTTATCAGTAAGGAATGCTTTTCAATCCAAATTAAAGGATTTCAAAGAAGTAAAAGAAGTTGCAAATCTCCTACTCATTGAAAACAGTTCCCTAGCATCAACCTACCCGGATGTACTAACAGCATGCTTTATGTACCTCACAGTCCCTGTGACAGTAGCCAAAGCAGAGAGATCATTCTCAAAATTAAAACTCATCAAAAACTACCTGCGAAGCTCCATGTCCCAACAACGTCTCACTGATTTGGCTCTTTTGTCTATTGAAAATGACAGAGCCCGAAAAATAGATTTTGACCGAATTATTGATGTTTTTGCTAGTGTCAAGTCAAGAAGAAAGTCTTTTTAGTAAGTTCAGTTGCATTCTCACTATCAAACTAGTTGGGCAATTTTAAACTTGAGAATGAGTGGGTATTACCACCATTGATCATATATAATCAATGGTATTACCAGTATTACCATAAACACCATAAATAAATATACAATTTATTGTGTATTCAAAGGTATTACATAATTAATGATATTACTTGTATGTTTATCTACTAAACTATATTGCTTGGATGTAGGCCTAAGAAGAGACTAAAAAGTTTTAAGACATCAGCACTTATGTCTTTATATATTTATTATCTATTGTGAATAAAATTTGAAAAAATAATTATGTTTTTAATTTTCCTTTCAGCACTATAAATAGAATACCAATCACAATGGTAAGCTGAAAAAATAATGGTTCTAAAAACCAAACTAATGGCACCAGGGCCAGGAGTCATACAAATTTGCATATAAAATCATTACCAGTTTATGACTTACCGTAGAAATTTGTAAACATAGTTTATGCAAACAATTAAGTATTATAGACTTAATAAGAAAAAAAGGTAATAATAATAATAATAATAGGATAATAATAAAAAAAATTCACATAAATTCTAAGCCTAAAGATCCAATTACTGTATGCTTGTATCTATTAATTAAAAAAAGTGCGAAATATATAACAAAGGGGGGCCCCGAATGGACTTTCTGCCCCGGGGCCTCCAAGGGCCTAGCTACGGGCCTGGTATCTAGTGATGGGGGTCACGCAAATCATGCAGAGGTTTCCCCTAGTATGTTTTTAATCATTTAACTATGTGTTTAGTTGAGTTTGATATTAAAGGTTTTGTCTGCATTCTGTATTGAATAACAAAATGTTGTTAAGACACTTTAATCTGATTCAAGGTACAAAAGGGAAGATATTATTTTATCATATAGGGTAGGAAAATAAAAATTTATTTTTAATAACAAATTAACATCACAAACATGAATTTAAACATACGGATCAAGGTGACAAGAGGACTTCCTCGGTTGGTTCAGTACATTCTTATAAATACTCAAGAATCTAGAAAACTAGTTGGATGAGGATGGTGGATGACTGGTAATTTTGTTAACTATCAAAATGTATTATGGTTGTATATGTAATCAAATGGGTTGGGTTTGGAAAACCCAAATGTTATGGCTTGGACGGATTAGTTCCAGAAATAATTTTCAGCTACACCTCTGAACACTGACCACTTAGCTGCTTGATGCAAGACAGAGCAAAGTGGGTTTCTTTGTTTGCCATGAATTGACTAATTTTCTTCGCAGCTGTAGACCATATCTGATGCAACATTCACTGTCCACTACCTGTGATCTGTCAAGAAGTCAGGAAGAAATATATGTATATTTATATGCTATGAACCATAGATGTACCAACTGTTGAATTCAAAAAGCAATGTATTCGAGTTTGAACCACTGCTACAAAATAAATACTCATTCGAATTCATTGAGTTGTACACCAAAATGTAGCTTATTTAATTCTACGTAATTTCATATAACTTACATGTTTTTTTTTAAGACTTTCAGAATTTTTTATAGCAGGTAGAATAAAAAAAAAAAAAAAAAAAACTAAATTTTGGCACTTTTGGAGTAAAGCTCAACTTTAAAAATGTCTAAAATAAAAGTTACTAAAGATAAGTCAGTGAAACCTTAACCACTTGTGTAGAAGGTTGTTTTTTGTAGTCTGTCCAAATTCTAGAATCTTTGCTCTTTTACAAAACTTTCTGTTGTAATTTTTGTAAACCCTGCAATCTTAAAAATGGCTGATTATACAAACTTCCAAAATGGTTAAAAAATACCGGATTGAAAAATAAAGTAAGATTATAAAAAAATGTTGCGATTTTATATCACATGATAATTCAACCATCATTGTACCTTAACACATGCGGGCGACCGAGCCACCAGGCGCGGTGTTGCCACGTCATGCAGCTGGACTTCTACCCCGTATTAGGGGACTTATTAGGTTTTAATGACAAGTATACATGTTACATCTAAAGGCTGATGAATCACTAACAGTTACTAGAAATGTGATAAGTACATCCTGCAAATCACCAATATAATGGGTGGCTCTCATTTTCATGTGACATTCAGCTTATTACATGTGAAATTTACATAATTGTAAACTTGTAAATAAGTTATTTTTTAATTTGACAATCTTTTTAGGGCTATAACATTTTTAAACCTGTAGTTGGAGGTCCAAATCCCTCATGACAAAAGGTGACTAAATAATGAGATTCAATTTAGATAGAAAACACGATTAGCTGTTCAATACTTCCACAGTAATAAACCTTTCGTGCACTGTTTAAATACTTCCAAGTGCACGATTCGACAACACCAAAATGCTCAGTTGAAACTAGTTTTGAAGTGTTGAGTCTCAGGATCTGCTTCCATATGAGCACACGTCGATGTCTGTTGAATTATCATGTGATATAAAATCGCAAGTATTTGTACCGCACTTACTGTTTTATAATCTTACTTTACTTTTTCAATGTGTTATTTTTGAACCGTTTTGGAAGTTTGTATAATCAGCCATTTTTAAGATTGCAATGGTTTACAAAAATTACAACGGAACATTTTGTAAAAGAGTAAATATTCTAGGACAGACAACAAAAAACAACCATCTTCAAATTTGGTTAAAGTTTCACTGAATTATCTTTAATACTTTTTATTTTAGACATTTTAAAAATTGAACTTTACTCCAAAAGTGCTAAAATTTCATGTTTTTTTTTTTGTATTCTACCTGCTATAAAAAATTCTTAAAGTCTTTAAAAAAACATGTAAGTTATATGAAGTTACGTAAAATTAAATAAGCTAAATTTTGGTGTACAACACAAAGAAATCGAATGAGTATTTATTTTCTAGCAGAGGTTCAAACTTGAGTACATTGCTTTTTGAGTCCAACAGTAGTGGTTCATATAAATTAAATAGTTAAATTTTTTCATATTAGAGGTTCTTATACAGTTATACTGTTATATTCTTATACCTGGCATTTTTTTAGGAACATTCTTCTTTTTTCTTTGGTCTTTTTTTTTCTTTTGACTACAATTCCAAATGGGTGGTCTCCTATTTAGCTCTAGTTCAACGGTCTTAATGAAGGAACCCCTGATTACCATTAGTCCATCAATTAACTTGCACTGCTCCTCCGTTGAGTTCAATATCACTCGGTAAACATCTGACAAGACCACGTTCATGTGAAAGTCAAAAGCTAGAAAAATGTAAAAACTAAGTTAGTGCAATAGTTACAAATAATGAGTCTGGCAACAATACTAGATAACAAAATCAGGATTGTTTAGCAAAGAATTACAAACTTCTGATATATAAACTTTCACAATTATTATATGACAAGAATTTATTGCTTTCGTTACATTACAACATTGATGTTAATTTGTTGTATGGTATGGTTTAATTTTTACTTGTTATATTTTGATATATTTAAAAATACCAAAATTTCAAAGTCAAATATAAAAAAACTCATATTTTACCCAAAAATGTTAAAATACAATATTTAGAAACAACATTATGCCAAATTCAACGATATACCAATTTAAACTTTTTTTGTGACTGAAAGCATTGTCGTGTGGGTCCTCTTTACCAAGTAAAAAATCAAGTAAAATCGATTCTTTTATACTTTTTTAAAATTTGAATCTCCATTTCCATTTTAAAAAAGTATAAAAGAATAGATTTTATTACATTACATTCTTACATGAGACGCCGACACAGCGTTGTGCGTATTTTAAGGCGAATATGAATGGTTTTATGAGTGTAGGATGAGTGTAGATGAGTGTAGTCTGGTTACTAACTGAGTTCAACTGTTCCTCAGAAAGGGCAATTTATTAATAGCCCAACAGCCAGGGCAACTAAGAGACCTACAGCTTTACGTGGAATCCGAACCACTTTTTTTGATTTGATATATTTTATTTGATTTGATTTTACTTGGTAAGGAGGACTTACCAACTTTCAGTCACAAAAAAAGTTTAAATTGGTATATTGTTGAATTTGGCATAATGTAGTCTATAAATATTGTATTTTAACATTTTTGGGTGAAATGTGTAGTTTTTTTTATGTTTGACTTAGAAATGTTTAGACAGCCGCCATTTTGAAACTGATAATCTTAGACATACAGCCTTTTTACATGAAAAATGCTTTTCTAATATTAACTTTCATACGAGAATTCAGTACTGTACAGTATGTCAGACAGTTTGTGGGATATTGAAATTTTTGTAAAAACACATACAGACTCACAGTCAGAAAAGGAATCAAGAAAAGACATATGTTAAAATGTATTATTTGCTTGAATTGATCTGATTAACAATAAATTAAATTTTTAATTAATTCAAAAGATGCCGATCGTCAAGATATGGGCAAATATGGATTTAGAATGAGTTCATATGATAACAATAAATCTTTTATTGATCCTCTAAAAAAGATAAGAGTTGAAGCTGGACACCCTGTATATAGAGGCCCAATCCAAAAAAACGATGTCCTCAGTCATCACAAAATGTTGGGAACTATTGAATAGATTTTGATGAAATTTGGCGGGAAGTTAGCTTTGGTATTCTTGAAATTCCATTCCTAAGGGGTAGAAACAGCCCCTCACTGCAACCCCTTTTTTCCATAAGAGTAACATTGGCATTATTCTAATAATTGATTTCAAACGCTAAGAAAATAAATAAATAAAATAAACATGATGTAAAAGCTTGACTAATTTGATTTTCATGGTATAAGCCTTTTTAAGTAGTATTAAGTTTGCAAGGAGACCTCGTCAAGAAACACAGATTATCGTGTTAAGATTGCCTACTGAGAATGAGTTTGTGGAAAACATGTAAAATTTACATGCATAATGGTAGCTTTTATTAGGAAAAAATCAGGATTTGGATTGGAGACTTACCTTTGAAAATTCCAACATAAACTCTGCTCATTCCCTTTCTGTACGTTACTGTTAATCGTACTTTATGGTTGACATAACTGTTCAACAGGTTTTCTCTGTAGGTAAAGAACAGGTCCTGAAGCATATAAAAAAATTGATATACAAATTATTAAGTTTTATTCATCAAAGGAACGATATTAAAGGAAGAAATATTTTCCTTTTTGAATAGTATTTCACTCTAAGAATATCACTCTTTTTTAAGCTAAAGAGTAAATGGTTTTACTGTTACATAAAACTTAAATTAAAATTGTACATTTAAAATCTATGATTGTAAAACCCAATTTGCTTGAACAAATCGTTAGTTGCCTATTTTATTTCATGGGTGAAATTTAATGGCACCGACATTATTTAAAGTGGTTTTCAAAAACTGTTACATAAGTTTTTGTGTGGATATCCTTAATGTCAAATATTTGTTTTTGTTGAGTCCAAATTCAAGCAAAACTTAAAAGTTGCAATAACAAAAATAATATATTCAATCACATTCAATAAATATGACACACTACAATTCAAAACAAAACAAAACATTACCACTGTACGTGGAAGGTGGGTGGGTGGGTCGCTACCATTGTACGTGTAGAGGTGAGGGTGGGTGGGCGGGTCACTACCACTGTATATGTTGGGGTGGGTTGGTGGGTCACTACCACTGTACATGTAAGGTGGGTGGGTCACTACCACTGTACGTGTAGGAAGTGGGTGGGTCAATACCACTGTACGTGTAAGGTGGATGGGTGGGTCAATAACACAGTACGTGTAAGGTGGGTTGGTGAATCAATACCACTGTATTTGTAGGGGTGGATGGTGGGTCAATACCACTGAGGGTGTACATATAGGTCCTACACAACATATATGTAAGATGCCATGTACGAATAAATGGGGGAAACTTAATTCAACCCTCCACACAACATGTGCAACTGGACAGACTGGTGACTGAATTCACGACAACCACACACGACAGTTTCATTATTTCACTCGTCATAACTTGAATCTCATCATGGACTATGGGTATTAATCCGGGTGAATTTGGACACTTTCAACTGATTGAGGGATCCAAACCAATATTTATCAAGTTGAACTAAAAAACAGTAAATTACTTTGGGAAAAATCGTATACATCCTTTTCATAACAACATTGTTTAATCCTATACTTATTGTATGACAAATGATTTTTTATTAATAAATTATGTTTTTATTTCTATTTCTTGTCTTATTTGTGTCAGTGTTCATACATGCAATAACATATGGCTTAATGTGTCATTAAATAAATCTAGTCTCAGCAACCACTAACACACATTTTTAAATATACATTTGTATGTTTTACAAATACTAATATAATTATGGATGTAATACTAAAGCTACCTTAGCAGTCATTTTCAATACAGCAGTGCTACAGGTGATTCAACAAGTAATAATCTCCATAGAGTCCTAGTTCTACTCAAGCGTGCCTTTAGAACAACGGAAGGACTGCAAACATGAGATAGTTGCAGACTTCTATATCCTTGAGACAAGGCTTACTTAGATTTGTTGACTTGTAGTGGTCAAACTAAAAATGCACATGACTTCTTAAGCTTATCAGTGCACAAGATGGCACTCTTTACTAAGAAAATTATATTATACAGTATGCTGGAGCCAAACTGAACAATTTTCTTCTACCTGAACTCAAGAGAATGAACTACAAGCACCGAGCCGGTGGCCAAGCGGTTTAAGGCGGCAGGACTTTGAGCTTGGGTTAGAGTTAGCCCTGGTTCGAATCTGGCCTAGACTGGAAATATTGATCAGTAATTTTCACCTTGTACTGTACTGGTTCGCCTCCTTACTCTGTCTAAATAAGTTCATCGCACATACCAATAGTCTATGAGAAATGGGAAGAGTAAGGTTAAGAAGGAGACTGTTGTGTCCTTTAAAAAAAGTAGCAATTTAAAAACTGGCTACTTGAACACCCAATCTACAGCCTCTGAACAAATCCAAAATATGAACTCAGGGCATGCGTCATATAGAGAAACCTGTTGACACTACTCCAACACTTGCACCAATTATAACTTGCATATGCTTTTGTATTACATAACCAACTTATCCTTGTACTTATGAGTATGACACTAATATTGCATTTCTTGATGAAACTGTTAATAAATAATATTGAATATTTACTCTCTGGTATTACAGTAAATATTAGGCACTTCTTGCAAGCTAGAAATTTAAATGTGGACATATACATGGATTTGGGATTTTCACCATTCAAATTCAAGCACACACATATTTCAAACTCATTTTGACTTGCTGTTTTCATGAGAAATACATTCAAAATGGGTTTCTTGGCATACATGTAAAATATATAAGTCTGGATTTGTGCAGGTAAACAGACATAGATTCTGAGTTATTTTTGGCTTTGATACTCTAAACCATCCCACCTACTGTATCAGGCAAAATTCAACATGACCTCCCACCCACCCTACCACAAACCCCTTGAATATAACAGGCAATAGGCATATATTGTTATAGACACAAAAAGCTAAACATTTTTAAATTGTAAAAATCTGTAAAATGTTAACTGCTCCCTCACATATGTTATCAAATTCTCCTTGGAATAATAGTGATAATAATAATTAATACTTTATCCACGTTAAGTGTTGTATAAAAATGAATAAAATGTACACAATTATCATAGGTGTAAAACAATTCTAATAGGTTATCTCAAGTCCAAATGTTTGAACCAAACTGCTCCAAAAACCAATAAAGCCCCAAAACCCAAGAAAGTATGTAAGTTAATAATACCACAGACCAAACATAATAATCAAGTAAATATTAATACTAACCTCTAACGTTCCATTTGAGTATGACAGTGGATGCATTATTCTCCTGAACCAGTTATTATCTTTGGGACATAAGTTGAGAATGGAACATGTTACTTTACTATGGCAAAGACATGTAAATATTGTAATTAATTGTAAATACTGAAGTGAGAATCCTGACAGAAGTAGGGCCATATCAAAAAACAGATTGTGATCCAATCAAAAATTGGAATCAGTGATATTGCAGAATAAACATAATTAATAATTATGTTACCAAATTCTCATAAATAATAGTAATAATAATAATTTATTGACATCAATTTGATAAGGTATGAAAATGTATAAAATTACTTAAGTAATTTTTTCAGCTCTGCACATTCCCTGTACTTGCTATTATTTATATGGAGCAACTTACTCAGATAAAGTATAGGTTGAGAACCAGTGCAGAACAAGGTGAACACTACTGATAAAATACTTTTAGTCCAGGTCGGATTCGAACCTGCGCTATCTAATCCAGCTCCACTTGCAGACTTGCTCGTGGGCTTGCTAACGGAGCAATTACACCCGATACCACCAGGATTTATCCGTGGGATTTCTGGCGGAGAGACAGCGCCAGACAATAAGTTTTTAACAAGGAGCCCTTCTATATATCAGAATAAGTTCATAAATAAATTCTCTTGAATAAGATCTAATGTCACTCATTGTTTGTATTACAAGACCTATTAGACAACTGAAGAATAAACTGCATATCCTTAAAATTACACAGCTAACAATAAAAAAGTAGGTAAATGGAAGGCAAACTGGTAAAGTAACAACTAACAACAATGGTTTATGCAAGTGGCAGATCTCAAGCAGTGCGGCGGCGTCAGGGTTGAAGGATTCGCATGCATGCGCAGTACATATGTTGATGTGGCTTGCTGACAGATCTATTACACAGGGGAACATCCCCATATGGCCCAAATATCAAACCTATCCGATGCTCACCAGCACGTCCACGTTAAAAACCCCTTGCAACGCTAGCTCACCAGTAAACATAACAATTGAAAGAGTAAACGTATTTGTGGCTATATCAAGAGCCAATGTACAAAATATAAACAAGAACAATGTTTTCCTAACCATAAATAAAGTTGGTTAAATATACTTAATATGCTATATTTTCTTTGGATTATGTACTTACGCCCATTTATGATCACCGACTTTAATCAACTAGTCTTTAATAAATTAAAGCCTTTCACTGGTTAGAAAGATTTCTATTGACGATGCAGAAACGTAAACAGGGAATACACGTGATAAACACTAAACAAGCTTGCTTAGCCTATTTTTGTATTGGCCAGGTGATAAACTATATTGGGCAAAGACCACTAAACACAAGTAATGGGTTATATTTTGTAATTCGTAATGAGCGTTTCCCGATCGTGGTTTCACCCGCACAAATTGGTAAAATTGTATAAACTGTACAATAAATCAATCTGAACAATTTTATAATAACAGTTATTAAAAAATAGCAAAGAGGTAATAGTCTTTACAATAATTGATTACAATATTCTGATTATAAGTTTGTGACCTTTTCCGTTAATTCACTACCACTTCTTTTTCTGTTACTTCACTACCACTACATTTTTAATCGACATGGCGGTTAGGTTAGGTAGCTACTAAAGTTTATCACAAACTGGTAAATCCAATGACTGACTTACCGCCGTATGCGCTCTCTATGTGTAAGATCTTGGAAAGCGATAAGATAAGGCCAACGATAGTAGCCTTATCGCGAATATGGGCGAATTAGGCTCACTCTCGGGTATCTTCGGCTCTCGGATTCAAGATGGCGGCTACCTTCGGACATCTTCGGGTCCCGTGACTCAGTCCTACCAACCTTGTGGGAATTTTCCCTCCCTAAATCTCCCTCCAAATTCTCAAATGCCCCTCAAATTCCCTTGTTATAATATATAAAATACACTCTTACCCTAGTTTTTTTCCGAGATGGCGACCTTTCCCTTGTTATACTATATAAAATGCACTTTTCCAAGATGGTAGCCTTTTATATATGTACTATAATAAATGCTTTCGGGTACTTCCGGCGACCGTTGACTAGTGGTCTGGTGCGCATGCGCGGGGACTTTACTATTGTGCTACATTAAACAGCTGTACTCTGTGGTTTATTTCATATATACACTATAACAAATGCAATATTTCATATATACACTATAACAATTTAATACTCTATGTGCCAGAACACAACTGCACAGACCGTATGACAGGCGTAGCTGACGTCATCACTCATAATTGACCTTAACGCACACCTTGATTACGGTTAACGACAGCTCATAACACTTGATTGCAAGCACACCTGATTGGTTCCCCCTCCCCCCTCCCCACTTTGCATGGGGCCTACCTATTTAGATCAATTTTTTATTTAATTTTTCTGATTTTTTAAAATAAATACACTGTTAACCTAATTGTTAACATGCGCTCTTACATTCGGGTACTCTCACTCATCTACAACTTCCTTTATACGTATAACATACATCGTTACCTAACTATGCCCCCCATATACTTCCGGTAAAAATATCTAATCACGGTTAATCATTGGGTACATACTTAACACTCTTACGCTAGGCAGCCCACAATACACGCTTTATTTAAAAATTAAGGAGCAATTATTATTTATATAAATTATTTACTTATTTAATACACTGTTAATTTTAGGGTCCTTCAACTACCTCCAGCTACCCCCTCCCATCTACTTCCGGTTAACTTCGTATGGATACCTTCGTATCAAACACACTTGGCATCCTCAAGTCAAACGTACATAACACGCTAGCTTAACTTCCACTTAACTTCGTACACTCTTACCCTAGAGCCCTCTTGCCTTATAATCCTAACTATCTTCGGACTATCCAACCTAAATTACTTTGAATATTATTTAACTGTATTTACGAAGTCTACTGGTGTACGGTGGCCAGGCTTTATCGCTGTTATCACATCCACTTCTGTTACTACAAGCTTTACATCTTAGTATAGTATGATTTCCTTCATTAGCTTAACTATCATCATGTACTATAACAATTTCCCATTTTCGCCCACCTTCGGCTACCTTTGCGTGCGTGTACTGTAACAAATGCATACTCTTTACCTAGTCCAGCTTCATACATATGCTATAAGAAACACTTGCTCTCGGCTACTTTCATTATCAATTCTGTGGACTCCCCCCTTACCTCACTTCCTATCCACGTTCCTAGCTTTAATTTTAGGTCCCATCAGTCCCCCTACACTCTTATACATAACGAAACTAGCACACGTAGCCTCACTTCCTTTACTCAAAAATTCATTCCTTTGTACTATACCGACAATTATCAACACTCAAGGACTAATTCACTACCACTTCACAAACCGTATCTTACTTACTGCCTCTGCTCGGTGCACTGTGGACTCTACTCAGTCCAATAGTTCTCGCGCACTTTTCTTATCAAAACCACTTCCATTACCACAAGCATTGCTTTACATCTCGTATGTTGTCTTTTATTTGCACAATGTCTTTCAAATCACAATACAGTAGAACGTCAATAATCCGGATTAATTGGTACAGGACCCCATCCGAATTATCAAAATATCCCGATTATCGAAATTACCTTAAAAAAGGCCAGTATAACGATTAAAGTACACAAACATTTTAAAATTTTATATTTTTCTTATTCAATAAAGGGTTTAGAGGTGAAATTAATCAAAAACATCTTTTATGTTCAAACCCTGTATTGTAATTTGTTAGTAGCAGCATGTGTACAGTAAAAACAATAAACCCTATTTGAGCTTTTAAAAAAATGTGTAATAGGTTCTTGAACTGCAGGAGTGGTTCGTTTTTTCACAGCTATGTCCTTAATTCGTTTTAAAAGAATCAGTTGAGTGGGTGAGCTCTCGTTTTGTTTCTCTAGCCATGACATCAGTGTCTCCACTGCTACAAACGCTTCAGAATGAGTTGGCCCTGTTTCTTCTGTATCATGTTCTGGGTCGTCACTGTCAGATTCCATTGTTTCTGTTTCCTCTAAAAGAAATTGCTTAACCAACCAAAAATAAATGCTTTCTTTTCCTGCCTTTACACAGTATGTTACGTACAAAATATTATCAATCAGAATGTTGGCAAAAAGAGCCACCTCCCTCTACCACGGCCACTCCCCGTCTCCTCGCTACGCGCCTTTTCGCCATCATCCGCTTTACGATAAGGAATATGGAGCTAGGGCAGATGGTACGATGGTTTAATTTTTTACTACAAGAACAAAACAGGGAATATTAATTTTAAAAAGCTAAATGTTTGAACGGATTAAAATCCGGTAATAATAACAGTTATGTAAAGTAAAAAATGTCAAAATCCATTTCCGTTCAAAAATTTATTTACATTTGAAACACAATCGGTGTGCAGTAATACGTAGATACAAATCCGGATTATTGACGGTCCGGATTTTTGACGTCCGAATTATTGACGTTCTACT
The DNA here is from genome assembly GCA_035578905.1 of Stictocephala bisonia. Lineage (NCBI taxonomy): Eukaryota > Metazoa > Arthropoda > Insecta > Hemiptera > Membracidae > Stictocephala > Stictocephala bisonia. The sequence continues at coordinate 1,480 of JAQJVL010001222.1, read as the reverse complement.
GTAGTTGTATAATATGTTTTCCTTCGTATACTTAATTAATATTGTATATGGTTCCTTCTGTACATTTATTGAAACACTACTACACTGGATGACGTAATCAGTGTTTCATGTTGTGGTTTCATTACGGTTGGTGTTTCATCAGACTCGTAAAACCGGATGTTAGTGGTTTTCCTCTTGTGACAGGCACGCAACACTCAAGGTTGACCTTGACGCGCATGCGCACCCAAATGCTACGCTCTGACTAGTTGCCCCCTCCCTTTCCCCTCCCACCCCACTTTACAGACTGCCACTCAATATGTCTCACTCTTGCTCTTGCACTCTGTTCGATCAGACGTTGTAGAGGACTTTTCCGACGTAACAAATTACTTACTTTCCCTTCACTATATATCTTGGAAACCCTTATGTTTACGAAGAAAAATATTCACCTTTTCCATCTAAAATCACATGCTCTTAGAAATTTACATAATTTAGATATTCCCCGTCACAATAGTACTTTTTATAAAAAACACTCCACTTACAACTGTGTTAACTTGTATAATAAACCTAGGTTCTTGAAGGCTGAAGCTTGTGTGCATGTTTTTAGAAATATATTGAAATTTGTTTTATTAGAAAAAGAATACTATTCAGTTTCTGACTATTTACAAGATACAATAATAGATAGTAAGCATAAGTTACATAGTTATAATTTATGAATTGTAAATAGTTTATATTAATGAAATGTTGTGCAATAGGTTAAGGAAGACGTCTGTCCATGACAATCTTGTTTTTATGACAATAAACTTTATTTGATTTGATTTGTCGTGTGTTCACTTGCAATTGTTTAACTAATTCAGTAATAATACTTGATATTAAATACAACTATTCGCATCATAAATACTTTAACTGTATTCTTGTAATTTATCGTTTATTTTATATTTTGGACACCATTCTCTGTACGGTATTTAGAAAGTGATATACCGAGAGTAAGCTTCGTGTACAGTATTACTACTCCTTACGTTTGATTTGATTAACTAGATTTGAATATCTTTGCTTTTTTACTTTGATTTAATTTTTAATAAATTGTTTATTGAAGTAAATTTAATTGTATCCTAACCTAACCATGGAATCCTTTGCCATAAACGATAACCTTGTAACCATTTCCCGTCGGTTTGATACCACAGGAACTGACCTCCTTACCGTTCTGACTGAACATAAAAATAAAATCTCTTCTGAGACAAATAACCACCTAAACAGGCTCGGGGGATTTAAATGGTATATTTCTGTTCAAATAAAAATTTCCAAAATTGTTAATAACGAAGAAATGACTACAACTCCCTTCTTTCACGGCAAAACTCGTTCTTTGTTGCCTTCTGACTCTCTAGATATTTAGTATTCAGAAGCTACCGACAAAGCTTTAGAAAGCGTGGGTAGGTGGATTAGTGAAGCTAGTGGGTGGGGACTTGAAAATGTTTTACAGCTAGATCTTTTTATTGTTAAATAT